>BPLR01004811.1:0-21024 GCA_021605095.1 Caerostris extrusa | reverse complement strand
AGTTACGTATTGCTGCAATACTATTTTCTCATTTAAAAACAAGACATTGAAATTAAAAAAAAATTCCAAATTCTCACCCCAAAGAAAAACACTCCAATTAACACGCCTCCATCTTAATACATTACATGCACTTCAATAAACTGCACATCTTTGAGAGAAGCAAGACAGGGTGTTTTTTCAGGCTGCAAGATTAGAATCTGAAGATAAAACTCGAAAACTAAATTAAGAAGATTGCTTGCAGACTGGAAACTCTTAATTTAGAGTGACATTTCGGAATTCATTTGTCCACTTCAATTAATGATTCCCATTAGGATTTTGGAGATTGGAATCTCTGGAAAATAAATAACATTTCAACTTCAAATAGAGCTGCTGCAAGACTGCGTTTTGTATTATTTATCTTTTCTAAGACTACTGTTTCTATTGGGTGCGTTTGTTTAAATTATTTTTATCTCTGTTTTTTAAGCAGAGCTATTATTTTTAATGTATCAGGGAGTAAATTTGAAATTAACAGATCTTTGATGTTTATTGGAAACATGAAAGTGATGATTTATTTCTAATTATTTTATACTTATTGTCAACATTTTATAATTCAATTCCTACTATTAGGGAACACTCCATTTATATATATTATGTTCAAATTTCAATGTGTTAAAATATTTTTATTCAACAACTTGGCGAAAAAATAATTTTTTTTAACTTGTAGTGGATGAGTATGTTAATATAGTTTTCAAATATTAATTAATTAATTAAATTTAATTAATTCATTTTAGTTTTTAATTTAAGTTGCATATATCTAGTAATAGATGGCGTCAGATGTAACAGGAAAATTTCAATTTTGTTTGTAAAGGACTTTTTTTAATAGAGTGAAAAAAAAAAAGTAGGAATTGACTTTAATTTTTTTTTTTTTTTTTTTTACATTACTTGTTTTTTAATTTAATTTACTGTGAATTTGCATTTATTTTCTATTATCATACAATTTATTTCTTGTGCAAAATGATTAAAATATCGTCTATTGGCACCTTAGCAAATTTTTGGCGATTATTTATTAATTCTTTAATTGATTTAATAATTTAGGAACATGTTAAAGCTTTTTTTTTTTTGGAAACCAAGACTTTTCTATAAAAATATTTAAATGGTTGAATAATTCAAATTTATTTATCTTATTAAGACTATTGTTTCTTTTAAGAGATTCATATAATTTATATTTCTATTTTTTAAGCACCAATAATGTTTTTAAATATATAACACAAACTAAATTTGAAAGTAAAGATCTTTGATGCTTATTGGAAAGATGAAAGCAATTATTTATTTCTAATTATTTAATACTTCTTATCAAACTTTTATTATTTTTTTGTTCAATTTTCTGTGAAAATTCATTTATTTTCTATTATCAAACAATTTAATTCATTGTGTAAAAAAATTAAATATCCTCTATCCACCATTTGGCAGAAAATTTTGGCGATATATTTCGAATACGTGCTTAAAGATAAACAATTTAAGAACATGCTAAAATGTTTTGTTCAAATCGAGACTTTTTGTACAAAAAAAATCAATTTGTTGATTAATTCAAAGTTATTTATCTTATCTAAGATAACATTTTCTTTGGCGCTTTCATTTATCATAATTTTTATCTATGGTTTTCTTAAGAACAAGTATTGTTTTTCTCTGTATCATACAATTTTGTTTATTGTGTAAAAATGCAATATAAAAAAAATTTTTAAAGTCAACTCCTTCTTTTTTTTTCGCTATATTGCAGAAAATCCTTTATAAATAATTTGAAATTAATTAATTAAATTTAATTACTGAATTAATATTTGTAAAAAACTGCATTAACATCTGTCATCCACTACAAGTTAAAAAAAATGTATTTGAACTTGAGTGGATGAATAAAAGTATTTTAAGAACGATTGAAAATTTGTACAAGATATATATAGGGAGCAATTGAGCTAATAGAAGGAATTGAAAAAAAAATGCTATTATCTCCGAATTACAGCAAAATAATAAAAGCAAATATATTAGCTATATTTCAAATTTAATTAAAAACTTTTTTTGATAATTTAAAAATTAAAAATATAGAATACATTAACAAGTATACTCAAACACGATCATTTCAAATTTCAAACGTAAAAATTAAGAATAATAATATCCAGAAAAATAAGCTAAATTAAAATCAGACGATTTTTTATATTAGGCCAATTTGTAGTTATATTATTTTACAAATTGAATAATATATATTAGATGAATAATAAAAATATTTGATCATAAAATAATAATAATTAATAATTAAATTAATAAAAATAATTAATAATCAATTATTAATTATTAATTAGTTATGAGAAAAAAGAGATTATTAACTAATTATTAATTAATTAATGATGAGCAAATGAGAAGAAAGATCAGCGTGAATATATGAATATTTCTCCCATAAAAACTAAAAATTAATTAATTAAATTTAATGAATGAATTAATATTTGAAAATCTGTATTAACATCCAGTGTCATCCACTACAAGTTCAAAAAATTTATTTTTAACTTGAGTGGATGAAAGTAAAAATGTATTTTATGAACGATGGAAAATTTGAACAAGACATATATAGGGAGAGTGTGAGCTAATAGAAGGAATTTAAATAAATTTTAAATAAAAACAAAAGACAAATATCGTCTATCAAGTACTTGGCGAAAACGTTGGCGATATATTTAACAGTGTACTTGGTAAACTAACAAATTTAGGAATATGTTAACATTTTTCGTTGAAATCGACTTTATATAAAAAAAAAAAATCACTTTGTTGAATAATTTAAAATGCAAAACCATATTAAAGTAATAATTTATTTCTAATAATTTAATATTTTCTGTCAAAATTTTAACTTTGTTTTAATTTAATTTACCGTGAAAATGCATTTTTTTTTTTATTATCGTACAATTTATTTACTGTGTAAAAAAAAAGACTAAAATATCGTCTGTCGACCATTTGCCGAAATATTTAATGCTATATTTTAAGAGTGTATTTGGAAGACTAATAATTTTAGGTACATGTTGAAATGTTTCGTTGAAATCAAGTCTTTTCTACAAAAAAACAATTTGTTGAATAATTCGAAATTATTTATCTCATCAAAGACTGTTGTTTATCTTGGGCGCGTTGGTTTATGTAATTTTTATCACTGGTTTTTTTAAGAGCAAGTATATTTCTATTTTTTAAGCACCAATAATATTTTTAAATGTATCAGGACTAAATTTGAAATTAACATATATTTGATGTTTATGGGAAAGATGAAAGCAATGGTATATTTATAATTATTCAATATTTCTAGTCAAAAGTTTTTTTGTTTAATTAGTTGCAAAATGCATTTATTTTCTATAATAGACTAAAATATTGTCTATTGACCATTTTCGAAAACTTTAGCGATATATTTGGCAGAGGGCTTGGGAACTAACACAGTTTTTTGGAACAATATTTAAAGTTTTTCGTTGAAATCGATTTGTTGAATAATTCAAAATGCATTCCCTATGAAAGTAATGATTTATTTCTAATTATTTAATATTTTTATCGAAGTTTTAACTTTATTTATTTAACTTGCTGTGACAATGCATTCATTTTATATTAACATACAATTTAATTTATTGTGTAAAAATAAAACTAAAATATCGTCTATCAATCAATTGGCGAAAATTTTGGCGATATATTTAGCAGTGTGTTTGTGAGGTTAACAATATTTAAAATTTTTGTGTTGAAATCGTGATTTTTCAATAGAAAAAATAAATTTGTTGAATAATTCAAAATGCATATCCACATGAAAGTAACGATTTATTTCTAATTATTTAATATTTTTATCAAAATGTGAACTTTTTTTGATTTAATTTGCTGGGAAAATGCATTATTGTTCTATTATGATACAATTTATTTATTGTGTAAAAGAAGACTAAAAATATTGTCTATCGACACTTGGCAAAATATTTGACGATATATTTAGCAGTGTGATTGGGAGACTAACAAAGTTTTCAGGAACACTATTTAAAGTGTTTCTTTGAAATTGAGATTTTTCTTTTAGAAAGTAAAAAAAGATGTTGAATAATTCAAAAAATTTCCATAGATCAGTAATGAATTTCTAACTATTTAATACTTTTTTAAAATTTTAACTTCTTTTGTTTAATTTGCTGTGAAAATGTATTTATTTTAATTAATCACACTATTTATTTGCTGTGTAAAATAAAAATTAAAATCTATCGATCATTTGGCGATATAATTAGTAGTATTCTTTGAGTACAACAAAGTTTTTAGGAATAATAATTATAGCGTTTCATTAAAATCGAGATTTTCCTATACAAAATAAATAAATAATAAATGTTGAATAATTCAAAATGCATGTCTATATGAAAGTAGTGATTTATTTCTAATTATTTAATATTTCTTATGAAATTTTCAATTTTATTTTTGTTTAATTTGCTGTGAAAATGCATTTATTTTTCTATTATCATGCAATTTATTTATTTCTTATTTTCATACATTTAATCATTACGTAAAAGTTGAAATATTTTTCTTCTACAGACCAAATTATCTTTAATAGATATAAAATAAATTGTTAAAATAGAAAACTGCGAAAAAAATTGCACATCTGCTTCTTATAACGTTTTTAAATAATATATGGAACATAAATAGAACAAACCAACATTTGATTAAATTGTATATAAAAATTATACATAGTTTAAAAATTATTTATAAACAAATTTCTTTTTAAAAAAATAATGAAAGAAGGTAACGAAGATTTCATCTAGTAAGAAAATTTCCTTTATCACCAGAATCACAATAATTGCATAACCCGCTACGATTTAATCAAATTCCTTGTAACGCATTTTACCGTCACAAAACCGAAACTATCATTGACTATTCTATTAATTACACACCAAAAAAAGTCTCACTCCGCACCATTTTGTTTGATGCTTTTAATAACCTCAAAGGACAACGTCTTTCAACCTGTTACTCTCTGTATCCAACGCCGAATTTGAAACTTAAGCAGCATAAAAAAAACGCCATTTTTTTTTTTTTTTTTTACTAACGTCTTTAGTTTGGAAGAGGACGTTTTCAATTATTCATGAACTAAAGTGTAATACACTAATGGCTCTCTTCTCTATTTGACATGTTCTAGTGCGTGCGAGAAAGAAAAAAAAAAATATCTAATGAAAGGAAAAACAACATAAAAAAAAAAGGTGATGCAATTATTCAAATGAAGGATTTCACTTGGAAAACAAATGCTATTATCTGCAGAAGCGGAAATTGTTTTTATTATTTTATTTTTATTGTTTTCTTTTTTTAGATTACGAAAGAGATAAAAACGAAAATAGTTTTAAAAAAAATTAGAATTTTTTAAGTTGTTCTAAAGTTTGCTAATTTTCCAAAGAACTTAAAATGTGTTTTGTAACCATGGGAATTTAGATTATTGACACTGATATACAAATACTTATCTCTGAATTTTAATTCGTAGTTGAAAAATATTTGCACCTTTTAATCAAAATAATACTGAAATCATGGAGTTAAAAAGTGAATAATGTTTTCTGGAAATAATTATTCTTCTTTTAAAAAGAAAACTGATTACATTAAATTAGAATGAAAGACGTCAAACAAATAAATCGTTGAAATCTTACTATTTAATTTTCTTTCTTCATATACTTTTCAAACCTAAAAAAAATTTTCAAACGAAATTATTCCTTTTAATACTATAAAGTACAAGATCTTTTATCAATAAATTTTTCATTGTATAAATAAGATAAAAAGGATAATGATAAATCATTTATTTATTTCTTTTTAATCAGATATATGAATTTAAAATATCACTATGTGTTTAATTATTATACTTGGATTTTGGCTGTGTATTATATATATATATATATATATATAGTATATATATATATATATAAGTAGAAAACAGTGTAAAATCATTTAAAAGATTTCATCTGCAATTGTTTTATTACATTATTTTTTTTTATAAATATTTTACATTTGATCAATTTGTAAAAAAAATTAAAATATATTCCTTCTACTCACCACCTAATTTTTTAATGGAGATGAAATGATGTTATTAAAATACAGGGATATTAATTATTAAATGCTAAAAACTACTCAATAACATTTAGAACTCAGATTACACAAACCCACGTTTGATTAAAATTGTATATAAAATATTATACATAGTTTTAAAATGATTAAATATATATGTATATATTAGTAAACAAATTACTTTTTAGCATTAAAATAATGAAAGAAGATAACGAAGATTTCATCTAAGAAAAAAAAATTTCCTTTATGACCATAATCAGAATAATTGCATATCACCCACTACGATTTAATCAAATTCCCTTGTAACACATTTTACCGTCACAGAACCGAAACTATCATTGACTATTCTATTAATTAAACACCAAAAAAGTCTCACCGCACCATTTTCTTTGATGCTTTTAATAACCTCAAAGGAGAACGTCTTTCAACCTGTTACTCTTTGTATCCAACGCCGAATTTGAAATTTAAGCAGCATAAAAAAAACGCCATTTTTTTTTTTTTTTTACTAACGTCTTTAGTTTGGAAGAGGACGTTTTCAATTATTCATGAACTAAAGTGTAATACACTAATGGCTCTCCTCTCTATTTCACATGTTCTAGTGCGTGCGAGAAAGAAAACGATAAAAAAAATATCCATAATGAAAGAAAAAAAAATAAACAAAAAAAAAAGGTGATGCAATTATTCAAATGAAGGATTTCACTTCGAAAAACAAATGCCATTATCTTTAGAAGCGGAAATCGTTTTTTTTTATTATTATTATTATTTTATTTTTTTTTTTTTTTTTTCTCTTTAGATTACGAAAGAGACAAAAGCGAAAATAGTTTTTAAAAAAAAATTCGAACTCCATGTTGTTCTAAAGTTTGCTAATTTTGCAAAGAACTTAAAATGTGTTTTGCAACCCTGAGAATTTAGAATTATTGATACTGATAAACAAATACTCATCTCTGAATTTTAATTCTTGTGTGAAAAATGTTTGTTTCTTTTAATTAAAATAATGTTGAAATCGTGGATTTAAAAAATGAATAATGATTTCTTGAAATAATTATTCTTCTTTTAAAAGGGAAAACTGAGTACATTAATTTAGAACGAAAAACGACAAACAAATAATTCGTTGAAATCTTACTATTTAATTTTTTTCTTCATATCCATTTCATACTAAAAAAAAATGTTCAAATGAAATTATTTTTTTAATACTATAAAGTTCAAGATATTTTATAAATTAAAATTTTCATTGTATAGGTAAGATAAAAATGATAATAATAAATCATTTATTTATTTTTTTAATCAGATGGATGAATTTAAAACATCACTATTTTTTAATTATTATACTTGAATTTGCAAATTTATTTATATATATAATGTATTTTGCAAATTTATATATGTATATATATATATATATATATATATATATATATATATATATATATATATATATAAAAATATATATATAAGAAGAAAAAGGTGTAAATCTTTTAAAAGTTTCCATCTGCAGTTGTTTTATTACATGATATATTTTTTTTTTTTTTTAATATTTTACATTTGATCAATTTGTAAAAGTTGAAATTTTTTTTTCTGCTTACCAATTTTTTAATGGAGATAAAATGATTTTATTAAAATACAGGGTTATTAATTATTAATCATTAGGTTATTAATTATTAAATGCAAAACACTACTCGATAATATTTAAAACTCAGATTACTCAAACCTACATTTGATTAAAACAATATATATATATAAGATTATGCATAGTTTTCAAATGATTAAATACATGTATATGTATATTAATAAACAAATTACTTTTTAGCATTAAAATAATAAAAGAAGATAACGAAGATTTCAGCTAAGAAAAACAATTTCCTTTATGACCATAATCAGAATAATTGCATATCACCCGCTACGATTTAATCAAATTCCCTTGTAACACATTTTACCGTCACAGAACCGAAACTATCATTGACTATTCTATTAATTACACACCAAAAAAAGTCTCACCGCACCATTTTCTTTGATGCTTTTAATAACCTCAAAGGACAACGTCTTTCAACCTGTTACTCTCTGTATCCAACGCCGAATTTGAAACTTAAGCAGCATTAAAAAAAAAACGCCATTTTTTTTTTTTTTTTTACTAACGTCTTTAGTTTGGAAGAGGACGTTTTCAATTATTCATGAACTAAAGTGTAATACACTAATGGCTCTCCTCTCTCTTTGACATGTTCTAGTGTGTGCGAGAAAGAAAATTAAAAAAATATCCAATGAAAGGGAAAAAAAAAAACATAAACAAAAAAAGGTGATGCAATTATTCAAATGAAGGATTTCACTTGAAAAACAAATGCCATTAGCTTTAGAAGCGGAAATCGTTTTTTTTTATTTTTATTATTTTTTTTTTTTATTATTTTTTTTTTTTCTCTTTAGATTACGAAAGAGACAAAAGCGAAAATACAGTTTAAAAAAAAAATTCGAACTCTTTTAAGTTGTTCTAAAAGTTTGCTAATTCTTCAAAGAACTTAAAATGTGTTTTGCAACTCTGGGAATTTAGAATTATTGATACTGATAAACAAATACTCATCTCTGAATTTTAATTCATGTATGAAAAATATTTTTGCTTCTTTTAAATAAGAAAACTGATTACATTAAATAAGAATGAAACACGTCGTACAAATAAATCGTTGAAATCTTACTATTTAATTTTCTTCCTTCATATCCATTTCATACTAAACAAAAATTTTCAAATGAAATTTTTCTTTTTAATACTATAAAGTGCAACGTTTTTTTATCAATAAAAGTTTTCAGTGTATAAGTAAGATATAAATAATACTGATAAATCATTTATTTATTTTTTTAATTAGATGGATGAATTTAAAACATCACTATTTGTTTAATTATTATATTCGGATTTTGGCAATATATATAAGAAGAAAACGGTGTAAATCTTTTAAAAGATTTCATTGGCAATAGTTTTATTACATTGTTTTTTTTAATATATTACATTTGATCAATTTGTAAAAGTTGAAATATTTTTTCTACGTATAATTTTTTAATGGAGATAAATTATGTTATTCAAATACAGGGTTATTAATTATTAATTAATAAGTGCTAAAAACTACTATATAATATTAAGAACTCAGTACAATCCCACAGATCCCAAACCCACATTTTATTAAAGTGGTATATAAAAAAATTATACATATTTTAAAAACGATTAAATACATATGTATTAATAAATAAATTTCTATTTAGAATTAAAATGATGAAAGAAGGTAACGAAGATTTGATCTAGTAAGAAAAACAATTTCCTTGTATGACCATAATCACAATAATTGCATATCGCCCACTACGATTTAATCAAATTCCCTTGTAACACATTTTGCCGTCACAGAACCGAAACTATCATTGATATTCTATTAATTGCACACCAAAAATGTCTCACCGCACCATTTTCTTTGATGCTTTTAATAACCTCAAAGGACAACGTCTTTCAACCTGTTACTCTTTGTATCTAACGCCGAATTTGAAACTTAAGCAGCATGAAAAAAACGCCATTTTTTTTTTTTTTTTTACTAACGTCTTTAGTTTGGAAGAGGACGTTTTCAATTATTCATGAACTAAAGTGTAATACACTAATGGCTCTCCTCTCTATTTCACATGTTCTAGTGCGTGCGAGAAAGAAAACGATAAAAAAAAAAAAAATCGAACGAAAGAAAATAAAAACATAAACAAAAAAAAGGGGATGCAATTATTCAAATGAAGGATTTCTTTAGAAGCGGAAATTTATTTTTTATTATTATTTTATTTTTTGTTTCTTTTTTATTTAGATTACGAGAGATAAAAACAAGAATAGTTTTTATAAAAATTCGAACTCTTTTGAGTTGTTCTAAAGTTTGCTAATTTTCCAAAGAACTTATAATGTGTTTTTGTAACCCTAGGAATTTAGATTATTGATACTGATAAATAAATATCCATCACTAAATTTTAATTGTTTTTTATTATTATTATTTTATTTTATTTTTTATTTTTTATTATTATTTTTTTTTTTTATTACGAAAGAGATAAAAACCAAAATAGTTTTTAAAAGAAATTCTAACTCTTTTAAGTTATTCTAAAGTTTGCTCAATTTCCAAAGAACTTAAAATGTGTTTTGTAACCATGGGAATTAAGATTTTTGATAACTGATAAATAAATATCCATCTCGGAATTTTAATTTAATAATCTGTTCCTATTTTAAATAAAGGTGAAAAAATAAAAAAAATGGTGGAATAATCTAGTAAAATAATGAATAATGATTTCTGGATCTTCTTCTTTCAAAAGGAAAACTGATTACATTAAATTAGAATAAAAAACATTAAAAAATATCGCTGAAGTCTTATTATTTAATTTTCTTTCTTCATATCCATTTTCTACTAAACAAAGATTGTTAATATATGAAATTATTGTTTTTAATACTTTAAACCAGTGGTGGCCAGCTCAAATGATTTTGCTGGCCACTTCAGAAATGCATCCTAACTCCGCGGACCGCATGTAAAATTATATATCCCTATATTAGATTTAGATAAACGATAGACATATTTTGGAGTGAAAAATTGAAACGTAATGAATTGCTATTATTGTGTTTACTATTATTCTTACATGTAAACGTAGATAATATAATAATAATGATACTAAACGCACATTTTAAAGAAATATATAACATTAAAAAGGAAACATAAAAAATATTTAAATATAAATGAAATTAAAAAATTAAATCATTAAAAAATATTTATTTTACTAATGCGATATTTGTTTGAGCAGGGATATTATTTTAAAAATAAAGTTAATTTTTTTTCTCCTAATTTCGACAGTTAATTTTTAAATACATTGATGCACAAATAATGTATTTTTTTAATACATTGGTTTTCACTACTGTGACCATTATAAAATAAATATATTAATATATTTTGTAAAAGTATGATAAATCTCACGGGCCAGGAAAATGTTCAAGGCTGGCCGCAGTTTGGCCACGGCTTTAAAGCATAAGATCTTTTATCAATAAAATTGTTCATTGTATTAGTAAGATAAAAATCAGAATGAATAGCATTTATTTATTTATTTTAATCATTTGGAGGAATTTAAAGCATAATTATTTGTTTAACTATTATAATAGGATTTTGGAAAATTAAATATATATTAATGATAAAATTATATTCTAAAAATATCATTAGTGAAAAATAAATATTTAATCTCCATCATTATTTTCGCTTTTTGTCATTTAAATTTGTCTTCATCATTAATATTAAATAAAATTAATAAAGTATATAAATTTGAAAAAAAAATATTTCATAATTGAATTATTTATTAAAACTTTCTGTTATACATCATTAAATGCTCTGGACCTAAAATTTTAAATTGAAAAAAAATAATAATGCATTAAAATTTAATGGGGACAAATTAAATAAAAATTTAAACGGGAACAATTAAAAAAAATAATGGGAATCCTCGATCATTACTTTCTGCAAAATGTTCTTATTTGCAATTATTTCTTGAAGTAGTCATATTAAAAAGCAAAAACATCTTAAAATAGAGTAGAAATCAAAATATTAATATATTTTTGTCATTTAAAGAGTATTTTAATAACTAAAAAGTTTTTACCGTCTTGAAAATATATACACTCAAGAGCCAAAACATTATGACCACCCCTACATTTTGCAATGAACTCGCCTGGATGACGTGGAAGGCACGTGATCAGGTGGAAGTGGTATTTAACTGCTGCTGGAGAGTCTCAAGAATCATTCTTTTCGCTTACTTCTGTCTGTGATTGGAAAGGCTGCGGATCTAAGCGACTTTGACAGAGGGCAGATATTAATGGCTCGAAGGCTCGAAACAAGTATTTCCGAAACTGCACGACTCGTGGGTTGTTCGCGATCTACAGTTGTTAGTACTTATGCAAAGTGGATGAATGACGGTGAAACCAGCAGTAGACGACGTGGTGTTGGACGTCCACACGCTATCAAAGAAAAAGGTCGTCGGAGACTGTCTCGCATGGTGAAGCAAAACCGGAGCCAGACTGTGGCTCAGCTGACAGCCCAATACAATGCAGGGCCAAGTAGAATAGTATCGGAGCACACTGTTCAGCGTACACAGTTGGATATGGGGCTACGCAGCAAACGTCCTACTCGTGTGCCTTTGCTGACCAAGCGTCATCGCCAACTGCGCCTGCGCTGGGCCCGGGAACATCGTGACTGGTCCATGGATCAGTGGGAGAGAGTTGCCTGATCAGATGAATCAAGTTTTGTCATTCATCACGCCGAGGGGCGTGTCAGGATACGCCGTCTTCCAAGCGAACAGTTGCTCCCTCAATGTACAGTAGGTCATACACAGGCCGGTGGTGGCAGGTATTATGATTTGGAGGACGTTCTCTTGGGCGTCTCTGGGACCCGTGGTTGTGGTAGAGAAGACCATGAAGGCTACAGAGTATCTGAACATCATTGCGGACCAGTTGCTCCCTTACATGGCCTCTGTTTTTCCAGCTGGAAATGGAATGTTCCAACAGGACAACGCCCTTGTCACAAAGCTAAAATTGTGTAGTTGTAGTAATTGGAGTAGTTCCAGGAACATGATGCTGAATTTCAGTTAATGTCCTGGCCGCCTAATTCACCGGATATCAATCCGATAGAACACATTTGAGATGTCCTGGGACGGCAGCTCAGAGTTCAAAGACCACCAATTCAATATCTCGGATTTGCGTGACCGTTGCTGAAACATCTAGTACAATCCCTCTCCGGTCGTCTACCAAGGACTTGTGGCATCCATGCCACAAGAAGGGTTGAAGCTGTGTTGCGCGCCAAAGGTGGGCCAACTAGTTATTGGCAGGTGGTCATAATGTTTTGGCTCTTGAGTGTATATATAAATTATTTAAAAATTATATATAGATAGAGATAGATAGAAAGATATTAAATTAAATATTAAAAATACATATAATAAACAATTAATTAAGTATCATCATCATCTATAATAGCTATTAACTGATTTTTAATTTTACCGCTTTTTATTATGTATAAATAGTAGTAAATGCAAGATTTTTATAAGAACTTTTATAGAATATTAAATTAGTTTCAAGAAATTCAACATTTAAAAAAAATATATCTAGTAACTAAAAAAATTTTCTGAAATAAATCAGAAATTCAATTAATATTAATAAATTAAATGTAAATATTTAATTTATTATTATTAATTTTTAATATGCATGTTTTATCTGTCTACATATTTTTAATGGCATTATATTATGTAATTCAATCTAATATTATAAAACAGATATGAGGCATTTTCTATTAATAAAAGAAGTTTCTATAATAACATGTATGCATCTTCAAAGTATGTATGAAAATAGTTGGTTTCAAAATCATGTGTCTGTGCTTATATCTTTAATATAAGTTATATACTTTTTAATGTGAAACTATTATATTTTTAATATAATAGCTATAAAGAGATAAAAGTTAAAAGACCGAATTTCAAATTAAAAAAAAATGATTAATTAAAATGCCAAACGTTCTAGAACTTACTGGTTATTTACCGAATACATTATATTTATGAATGTATTATATCTCTTACATTTCGAATAAAAATCTCTTTAATATTTATCTTATATTTCGAATAAAAATCTTTGTAATATTTATCTTACATTTCATATAATAATCTCATTAATATTTATTTTATATTTTGAATAATAACTTTTATATATTTACTTTTGCATTTCGAAAAATAATCCATTTAATGTTTATTTTACATTTCGAATAAAAATCTATTTAATATTTATCTTACATTTCATATAAAAATCTCATTAATATTTATTTTATATTTTGAATAATAACTTTTATATATTTACTTTGCATTTCGAAAATAATCCATTTAATGTTTATTTTACATTTCGAATAAAAATCTATTTAATATTTATCTTACATTTCATATCAAAATCTCATTAATATTTACCTTACATTTCGAATTAAATATCTCTAATATTTATCTTACATCTCGAATAAAAATTTCTCTAATATTTATCTTACACTTGTAATAAAAATCTCTTTATATTTATTTTGCATTTCGAATTAAAATCTAATATTTTTCCCACAATTCGATTAATAATCTATTTAATATTTTTCTCACATTTCGAATAAAAATCTCTTCAATATTTATCTTACATTTCGAATAATAATCTCTTTTTGAATATTTATCTTATATTTCGAATAATATTCTCTTTATTATTCATCTTATTGCCGTAGCTTTATTATTTATCTTATTGCCCTCTCTTTAATATGTTACGTCAAACACAGTTCTAAAAACCACAGTTCTAAAACCAAAACAGTTCTAAAAAGTGTTAGCTTAAATTTTCAAGTACTTAAACCATGTTTTTATATTGTTTATTTTTCTTTTTAAATGTATCATTTTTGCATGTTAAATATCAACCGTTTTTGAATTGGATATTTTCTTGCTTGAGATTTCTTTCTGCAATGGGAAGTCGAACATTCTTTAAAGTCGCTTTCTCTTGCTGAGAACGATACATATCACATCTCGACGCCACTCTAATAATGGAGCCCGGAACAGTCGCAAATTTATGGCAACGCACATAAAAAATATCTTTTTTTCGAATAAAAATCTAATATTTATCTTACATTTTGAATAAAAATATCTTTAATATTTATTTTACACTTCAAATAAAAATCTCCTAAATATTTATCTTGTATTTCGAATAATAATCTTTTGAATATTTATCTTACATTTCGAATAATAAACCTTCTAATATTCATCTTTTATTTCGAATAATATTATCTTTAATATGTCTAATTCTTTAAGATTTTACATCGTCTAAGCAAACAATTGTTCGAAGAAGTGTTATTCTAAATTTTCATGTAGTAAACAACGCTTTTATGCATTTTCTTTTTTCTTTTAAATTTATCATGTGTGCATATTAAATAATTACCATTTTTTAATTCGATGTATTCTTGCTTGGGGTTTCTTTCTAAGGTGGGAAGTAGAAAGAACATTCTTTAAAGTCGCTTTCTCGTGCTGAAAGTGATACATATCACATCTCGACGCCACTCTAATAATGGAGCCCGGAGCAGTCGCAAATTTATGGCAACGAAGGTAATTGAGACATTGCAGTTCAGCGTTTCTCAATTCCTTGAGTAATTCCAAGTAACAATGGCGGCGATGATTGCGCAGCAGAAGATGGGTTGGACATACAAGTTCCTTCAATCATTAGCATAGTTGTTTGAAGCCAGTTCAGTGGGTGACTTATTTGAAGGAATTGGCGTGTAAATGACTCAATGATTCCTATTCATTTAGAATTAACTCTTACAACTAATAAGACACTAAATATTTAAATTTTTGAAAACATTAGCAATAAAGAAGCGTATATGTCTTTTGTGATAAAAATTTATCTTAATCTCTCTGTACTGGGTGTCGATATAACAAAAAGACAACCAGTAATAAAATTTAAAGAAAGTGCGTCTTCTTTCTTTGTTTTCGAATCCTAAGTATTAATTTTCATTCACTATCTTGAACAATATATAGTAGATTCAGCGTTACAAAGACAGTAATTCGGCGTGTGGTAGCATGTGCCAAATTCGTGGCACAGTGGTAATGTGCACAGTTAGCCTGTAAGAAGATCGTGGTTCACTGGCCTCATTATTGTAGTCACTGCTTTCAAAAATGAGGAGACTCGGTGTAGATTATGATAGCATGTGTAAATGTATCTCGGTTCGATAATCAAGTTGTGTCGTGGTAGTTTACCTGGTTTTCCCCTTATGACACCAAATGCGGAAGTTGCCCTTAAAGTCCTCCTCGGAAGTACTGTTCTGCCCTCATGACCCGTCAGTCGGTAGTTCATGCGTGGTAAAAAAAAAAGGATCACTGATGTTAAAACAAAAACAATTAGCATTGGGGATGAATGACGTTCTAATAACTTTAGCGGTGCCCTTTTAAAAACCTACTTTGAGAAATGAGAAGACTTGATAGTAACTACGAAAGCATTTAACATCATTATTTAGACTGCCTGGTTGGAGTTTTCTTGATTCTCACTTATATGACCAAATAAGGAGCAATTTTCACTTAATATATCCTTCCGGAAGGCAGGACCTGTTCTTGAATGTCTGATTTGAAACCGAACCGAAAAAGCTTTACTGTCTATGTCATGCATGCACACAATAAATCTGTAAGCCTGAAAATTTTTCCGTAAAATTCGAATTTGGTGGGTAGGAAGTGGAAATTGCTGATGCTCTACGTGTCAGTTCAAAACGGTGTTTGCAAAATATGTATAGTGTAGCAGATTCTTCATGATATATGCAATTTGTATAAAGCTGAATTTACTACATCTATCTTTATATGTGATCATAATGGTAAAAGTACCCACCATTCTACCTAAATGTTGTGCAGCTTACAAAAATACAAAAAGGAAAGACTCAGCTTTACAACAGATTAAATTCAGTAAGCAAAATGAACAATATTATTAAATTATACATTAAATTAAATTAAATCGCCAATACCATATTTAAATAAACTATCAATATGTACTTATAATCTGTCAGAGAACCAGCAGTGACTTTCACAGCTAGCCTGCAAAAGAGCTTGCGTTTGAATGCCTTAACGCCGTTCATTACAATCACATTTTTCAAAAACGAGGGGACACTATGGTAAGAATCTCGTAACGATAATTCGAACCGAATTTTCTCCAATAAAGCAATATAAGGGAATAATATAAAGAACTAATATGAGGGAACAATACACTCAAGAGCAAAACATTATGACCACCCCTACATTTTGCAATGAACTCGCCTGGATGACGTGGAAGGCACGTGATCAGGTGGAAGTGGTATTTAACTGGTATTAAGTGGTGGTATTAATCCATGGCAAGGGGGTTGAAGCTGTGTTGCGAGCCAAAGGTGGGCCAACTCGTTATTGACAGGTGGTCATAATGTTTTGGCTCTTGAGTGTATAAGGGAATAATATAAGGAATTAATATAAGGGAATTATCCCTACAAATATTCCCCAAAGGACCTTCTGTTCCTCTTATGTTTCTGTTGCTCTGATGTATTTCACAAGGTCCACCGATGTTCAACTATAAAAAAAAAATTATTATTAGAAGTTTAAATCTTGATCTTCCTGGTCCATCCTTCCGATCTATAATCTGATGGAAGGCTCTAAATATATCCGACCTCCTCCACCAATTTAATGACTACAGCCAATTAAGAATTTATTTCAATTGTTTCATTTAAAAGTGTCCGCAGCTGTGTTTTGGTTGCAGACTACTACAATCCGAGACACGAATCCTGTATC
Organism: Caerostris extrusa; assembly: GCA_021605095.1. Lineage (NCBI taxonomy): Eukaryota > Metazoa > Arthropoda > Arachnida > Araneae > Araneidae > Caerostris > Caerostris extrusa. The sequence goes on along the minus strand of BPLR01004811.1, from coordinate 3,672 downwards.
GGTACTTCAAATCAAATGAAAAAGTATTTCAAATAAATTACTCCTCGAATCTACAGAACTGCTTTTATGAGTCCCAATTAATGGATTCTCCGCAAATTAATTTTTTTGGGGGAAAGTGCGTTTTCAACCTTGATTATTTCCCAACTCGAATATTGCCACTCGGTGAGAGATTTGAAACATGACATGACTTGGGTTAAATATTTACCATAATTCGATTGCTTCGCTTGCTGTACTGGAGTTGAATGCTGAAATCGTTTTAGCTCATTGTTATTGACTGTGGTTTATAGATTTAAAGCGGTATTTGAAATTCTCGTTCATGAAACCCTAAAACCCTTATCGTAATATACCTATATTTCTGTCTGCAGTAAACTTTATTTTTTTTTTTTTATTTAAACATAATATAATAATAAATAAGAAGATTATACTTGTAGTTCACTAATAATTACGATACAGTTTTGTTGAAAATAGTACGCATTGAGAATTAAACTATCTAGAATTATAAACAGTACATCTACTGTCTCAAAATCTGCCACCAGGCAAACGGCTTGATCTACAATGGAAAATGTTGTGTTAATGATGATGATAATTATGAGGGATGATTATTTGTGCTTGATGGCCTAGTGGCAATGATCCGGCCTGCGTTGCCTCATGTTTTAGGTTCGAACTCCAGCGGTGCCATGGATGCTTGTAGTGGTTCGAAACCACATTAAGTTGTACTTTCCCAGTCTAATTAGCCTAAATGTGCACGAAATGACCCCAGAGCTACAAACCAAACCAACCTTCGCATCACCATCGGTGGGATGTTAGTGATATACGTAAGTGGGATAGAAGTTCCACTGATGTTCAACTATAAAAATATAAAGATTTCGTATAAAATGAAACTTGAGCAATATTTCAATTCTATTATTAAAGCAATATTTCAGTAAGATTTTTATCTTATTGCCAATCACAATTAAAAGTTTTAAATCCTGATCTTCCTTCCAATCTATAATCTGATGGAAGAATCTTTTAACATATCCGACCTCAACGAATTTAATGACTACAAGCCAATTAAGAATTCATTCCGATTGTTTCAATTAAAATTGTCCACAGCCGTGTTTGCTGCGTGATTACTGCAATCCAAGCACGGAATTCATTCAGAAGCAATTCATTTTGCCTTCATTCAGGAAGCACTAACAATAATTATAATAGTCCTGATTTAATTGTCTGCAGTTAATAAACATTTTTATTTTGAGGCCGAAATTTAAACAAAATATAAAATAAATATGGAAATTATACTTATATTTGCCCAATAATTGGCGACACAAAAATTAATGCAATAGCGTATTCTGGAATGCAGAATCGGGTCCCTTTTCTGATGGCCGGTGGAATAGCAGGGTTCCTCAGTGCAACCACAGAGGTTTCGCCCAGCGTTTCTTCAGTGTCACGCATGTTTGTAAAGTGATTCGAACTGCACCTTAAACCGTAGGCCCTGTTCCGTGAGTATGACCATAGAGCGTCACAGGAACTGGCCTCCCCCTTCTCACCCACATTATTCCCTAAACTATGCAGGGGCAACTCAGCCTAGGCACAGTGATGTGATGTGTAAAAGTGAGTAGTAGTAGTAGTAATAGTGACAGACCAAATAAATCTTCGTATTCAAATTAATGGGTGATGTTTGTGAAATACATGTAAGTGGAAAATAGAAAATCCACTGATGTTCATCTATAAAAATTATAAAGATTTTCATATTAACTTTCGAAAACGACAAACATTTCAATTATATTTTTTTAAAACAATCTTTTTTCCATTATAGTATTTACGTCAAATGTAAAAATTAAAAAGTTTTAAAATCACAGATCTCTTCCTGGACCAATCCTTCCCAATCTATTATCTGTTGGAAGGCTCTTAATATGTACCTAACTCCTCAACGAATTCTAATGACCATCGCTAAACTAAGAATTCATTCCGATTGTTTCAGCTAAAATTGTCCCAAAAGTGCCGTGTTTTTGGTTGTGACGCTTTACTGCAATCCAAGCAACGAATCTCACATCTGGCACTCGAAATCAAATCGGCCGAAAGTATTTCAAATAAATTATCCTCCAACCGTCGAATCTGGCATGAACTGCTTGTTGAGCGAAACTCAACTGCAGTGATGTTTCGCAAATTAATTACTTTGAGGGAAAAAGTGCATTTCTAAAACCAGATTATTTTCAACTCGAATATTGCCATCGGTTGTGTGGAGATAGCTTGAAATGTCATGACTCTGTTGAATATTTACTTTTCACTCATACTCGATTGCTTCGCTTGCTGCACAGGAGTGAATGCTGTAAGTTATTTAAATTAATGCTGAATGGTTTGATGATTTCAAATCTTATTCATGTAACTCTAAAACACTTATTGTGAAATAGTCCTAGTTTTAATTGTCTCCAATTAATAACATTTTTACTTTGTGGAGACTGAAAGTTAAACAAAATATAAAAATAAATAAGGAAACATGTATTCTCACCAATTATTACGACACAGAATTAATACAATAGTAGACTGCGAAGAAATGAATAATCATAAACAACACATACAAAACATAAACATAATTTTAAATATTAGAATCAATAACGAAAACTATGAATTATAATTATTAGAATCATAAACAAATAATTACCGTCCAGTAAGAATCTGTCACCAGGCAGATGGCTCTCTGGCCCATCATGTGAGACGTCGCGCCTATGATGATGATACTGATGATGGCTTTTCTTTTTCTCGTGACCCGATGGCCTGGCTGATTTCTAACGATCTGGCAGTCCGGTGCCGCAGGTGTTTTTTGAGTTCTGGAGAGCCGGTGGGTAAGCCATGGACGCCGGTGTGGAGGTCGGAATCCACGTGTAAGCTGTAAGTCCTGGCCCAATTTAACCTGAAGTGAGCCAAAATGACCGTAGAGACACTAAAATCCAAACCTGAGTCTTTCGCGATCACCATCTGTGGGATGTGCTTTATGAAATGGCATAATTGGAAACTGGAAGATCCACTCGATGTTCAACTATAAAAAATTACAGATCATTTCATATATAAATAAAAACTCCTTGAATATTTTTTAAAGTACAATCTTTTCCAATTTTAATATTTTATTAGTTTCGCACAACCCAATCAAAATTTTAAATCCTTGATCTTTCTGGTCCATCTCTTACATTATTCTGACGGAAACTTAATATATCCGGACCTTTCCTCAACAACTTTATAACGACCATAAGCCACTAAGAATTTAATCTGATTGCCTCACTAAAATTATCCGCAGCCGTGCTTGCCGTTGAGATTTCAGTGCACAATCCAAAGCAAACAAAAGCTCACACCAGCACTTTCAAACAAATCAACCGTGCCGGTAAGAGCTTCAAACAAATTATTCCTCCAACCCGCCGAATCTGCAGAACTGTGCTTGTTGAGCACCAATCAATGGATGTTTGTCGCAAATTACTACTTGGGAGGGAAAAGTGCATTTTCAAACCAGATTATTTCAACTCGAATATTGCCAACGGTTGAGGGAGATACGTTTGGAAATGACATGATTCTTGTTGAATATTTACTTACTCATACTTCGATTTCGATAGTCGCTTGCGTGCACTGAGCTGAATGCTGTAAACATTTAAATCACTGTTTCTGGCTGGGTTTACAATATTTCAATTATCAATTCATAACTCT
>BPLR01004810.1:0-153687 GCA_021605095.1 Caerostris extrusa | reverse complement strand
CTCTGTCCGCGTAACCCAAATGCAGAGGAAGGTATTTTACAGATTTCCTACATTTCTGCGGAATGGAAACTTTTATTTCTTTTCACAAAATCATAAATCACTCAATTTTTTTTTCCCAATGCTTTTTGAAAAATTCTTTGTGTTTAAAAACAAGATGACTTCTTTTGTGTAAAATTTATTTCGTTTGTTTTTTATATAAATTTTTGACTTTTCTTTGATGTGTATTTTTATTACAATTAACGCTTTCCATTTACTATTACATTTTCAGTTGCCATAAAAGAATATAAGTTTTCAAAATTCCTTCAACATGATTTGATGGCCCTACTCCTTATCAATGATAACGATGTACGGATTAATGGACAGGAGAGCCTGGGTGCGAATCCGCGGCTGATTCACTATCGATGGTTCACTGCTTTCAGACTTAATGGAGAGTCTATGTGATTATCTCAGAATTTGAGTTATCACCTCGAGTAGTATCAGCAGTTCAGGCTGCCTACGGGAATTTTCTGTTTTCTCCCTCATACGACATATATATATGATAGTAATGGACAATGTACAATATTGATTTTTGTTCTAATGCAGCGCAAACACTTAGACAGCTTGGTCTTAGGGGCACACTTGGCGCAAGAGTGCACGAGAACACTCCCACTTTGCATTACCCAGGGGCGCGTGTAATTTGAAAGATGGCTGCATCCAGGACGCGGGTAACAATGCCCGCAACGCTCTACGATCCCTATTGGACCGGGGACCTACGGTTTAAGGAAGTGGATTCCGAACCACTACACACATCCATGGCGGCACCGCCGCCGGACTGAAACCAGAAACCTGTGGTACCAGAGCGCCAGAGCGAGGCAGCACTCTCTCGGCCATTCAGGGCTATGTTGAATATGATTTTATAATATATACAATATATTATTTTTAAACAAATTCTTATTCATATAAAACAAGATTTTTTGTGTATGATGCATTATTTATAAAATATCAGTAACATTTTTATATAGTTAAAATTGGTACATGAACTAAACTTACAACTCCCTGCATTCTTATTTCTCGAGGCAATTTGGAGAATTAGACCACCCACCTAAGGAAGCAGTTTCTGGAACTCATGAACTTTCACACGACTGGTTGTAGTGATTTATAAGGGTCTATCTCCTCCATTGACAAGATGCTTTCAAATTGGCGTCACATGGCACGAGTTTCAAACTGTACCTCCGAGTATTACCAAGTATGAGGTGAGTCTGTGTAATTTAAACTATATACATATCTAAGATTGCTTCTGAAAATTGTTTGTAATATTTTATTTACATAAAATCAAACGAAAATTTTCTAAATTCACTATAAAATAATTCGGAGTTTATATTAATATAAACTGTATTCTTTATTAATATTATCTTAAAAATCTTATTCCGCAAAATTAAATTTTCCTGTTTAAATAAAGGAATGCTTAAAATATAAACAATACTAAATTTATCATTTTCTCTAAAACCTAGCTTTCTTTTGAACAAAATTTTTTGAGAAAAAAAAAATCATTTATAATTTTTTTTTTTTTTTTTTTATTTCATCTAAAATTACATTCATTAAATTGAGTGAGATTTTTATCTGAGAAAGTATATAGAATTATTACTACATAACACGGCTTTTAATAATTTAATTTATAAATCTCAAAAATTAAAAGTTTATAAAATAATTTTAAATCAGTCGAACGTTATTTGTTGAACGTTGCTTTGAAGTTAAGTCATAATTCTAAAAACTGAAATAAAACTAATTCCTTGATCGTCATATTCTATTCGCTTGATTTCATAACATTTTGCATTAAAAATTCTTATTTTTAAAAACAAAATAAATGTAATTACATTTATTTGGTTTTCAATTATTTTTCTTATTATTTTATTTTTTTCCTTTTAAATACGTATACTTAGCTTTTATTTTGTATAGATTAATATTTATATGTACATTGCTGATAATTTTCGTAAACTGCATATCGTAGTAATTTTTAAACATTGGGATTTATAATATTTATGTAAGATGACATGAGTTTAAATCTTTAAGAGTGAGTTAGAAATATTATTTGAATCATATTTCACAATTTCAATACATTTTCCCATAGAAATAAATTAATTTTAAAAAATTATCTGTTGTAATATTTTTGTAAGGTAATTTTAACAAGCAAAAGAATTATAGAAACATATATACAAATTATTTGAAAAAAAAAAAAATTAACGTAGAATAATTCTTACTTTCGTAATTAGAATGATGCAAAATATGACAAATAAAAAATATTTTTAAAAATAATGCATTACCTCACAATTCTTTCCATACTTTTTGAAAAATATAATTTTTTTATATCTAGTTTTAATTTAAAAATAGATATGCGTACATCTATTTTTAAAAAAGTTAGATTTAAAAATAATTATTACTATTTTTAACAAAAATAAGAGTTGTGTGTCAAATAAATAAAAAAAAGAATATGTTTTTCAATTTAAAAAACTGTATGTCTCAAATAAATGTATCTTTAAAAAAAAAAAAAAAAATCAGTCAACAAATTATTGGAAGTGACAATTATCAGGTTTTCTTTTAAATAGAAACAAATGGGCATGTATAAAATTTTTATCTTTCTGACAAATTATTTTTTTTTTTTTTAAATGTGCATTGTTTCTCAATTTTAAATATTTTCTTTTTTAATAACTATTAAATTAATTACTTTAATTACTTTACATAAGCAAAACCCTGCAAATCGATAATTATCACGATTTATTTTTTTTAAGTAACAACAGACTGCAAATGCCAAATTGATGCAGATACTATGAAAGAAACCATCTATGTAATAAAAAAAATTTCTACACCTCTAGTGCCAAAATAAAACAACTTTCTAAACTATTATTCTATCGACACGTGCTTCGAACAAAAAATAATAAATAAATAAAACCATCTGTTTTTTTCTAGCAGAATAACTATCAAAAGTTATTTCTTAAAAAGCCACAACACAATATTCATTCATTTGACAAAGTTATTCTTAATGCTTGTAAACTACAGATGCATTCCGTAAGAAGAAACAAAACTTGTTTTCAAGATGTGTTACGAATGGCACGCCCATGCTGTGAAGTGAACCAGACCAAAAAAGTAAAAATTCGAAAAGAAAACACTCTCATGCAAAGTAATCATAAGGGAATTAGCATCCCTTCACCGTCACGCCTTCCAAAAAGAATTCTATCCTTGGAACGACCTTCATTGAGCGCCATCTATTGACAGGAACTGGAGACACACTCAGAATGCCGGATTTGCTTATGTGCCTTTTTATTTATTTATTTAGTTTTGCCCTCTCATCCGGTAAAGTAGACGATTTATTTGCTGATAGTGTGTAGGTTTTTGGTTTTGTTTGTGATGGGAACGTCTGTGAATATTTAAGCAATGACAGGTAGTTATTAACGTTCTCAAAATATTGGGTAGAATATAAATTCGTCACTTATAAATAACAGAAAGATTGTACGAGAATATTAATCACAGATAGCTTAGTAGCCATTTAATTTTCTTTTTTTTGAAATAATTAGTATATTCAGTTTGTTTAAAGATGCTATTGCCTGAATGTTAACGGATTCAATATCGTTAAGATGTAAAGCAGAGGAAATATATATATTTTTTTCTATAAAAGATATTTTTTTAGTCTCGAAAAGGTTTTTGTTTTTATAAAAATAATAAAAAAGATTTTTTTAAATAAAACAAATTTTTCCAAATAATTAGTAACTAAAGTGCAATTGTTTTTAAGATTTTAATCTAAAAATATAATTAATTAGCTTTGATACAAATTTTTACTTTTAGTAATATTTCTGAAAAAAATTAAGAAATTCTAATTAAATTATTACTCATTTGAAAAAAAAATTGATTTTTTTTTCACCTAAAATTTTTTTCTCACTTTCACCAACAAACTAAAATACCTAGTTTCACATTATTTCTAACAAAATTTTGATTTAATCTTTTATAAATATATTTATAAATCATTAAATGAAAATACGAGACAATTAATGTCACGTGGCAAAAATAATAAATTCAATTATTAATATTCTAAAGATATTTTTGTTTACAATAATTAGAATCGTAATTTTCATTGGCTGATGTAGTTATGGCAGAAGTATTAATATTTTATTATTTTTACACAGTATTTTTGCGAACTTCATAAAATCGTTTGCAAGATATTCTATTCAAGATGTTGCCAAATGTTCTTAAAATTCTCAATAATTCTAAATATAATATATTTCATTTGCGAGAGAAATATTTGTTGCACTCATAAAAAGAATTAATAGTTTCATTCGGGAAAAAAAAAAGGTATTTATAATTTATTGCAATTTTACCGGAATATTTTATCTTTTAACTTATTTAATACAAACTCAATGCACATAATTATGTTCTTCCCTTGAGCTCTCTGTTTTTTGCTATATTACGTGATTCGTATTTCCAAAAATTGTTGTCATCTGTTAATAAAATGCGACATTAACTAATGATTTATTATTCCATTTTTAACTAAGATGTTTCATTTTTAATTTTTTTGAGCTATTTGTTGTTCTTTAACTATTTTCTAAAAGAAGAAAAAAAAGTAGTAATTTTTTTATTTAAAAAAGAACAGAAATTCTTTAAATATTGTATAAATATATATGCAAATAAATTTCATATATTTTATATACTAAATCATTTTCGAGGGATACAAAATTTATTTTTGATATTAATTTGTTCAATGAATTTTTTTCTCGTCTTTATTTCCCATCTTTGGGAAATTAATACACTTTACATTCTTCTAAAATCAAATTCATCTTCAACAATTTAAATCTTTTTTTTATATAATCATTAATAAAAATACTTTATACATTAAGATAAAATTTATTCTAACTAAATTATCGTCTAAATTTTAATTCTTTTATTTGTAAGAACAAAAAAGAATTATTTGTAAGAACAATTGACTTAAAAAAAAAAAACCATTTTAACAAAGTGTTCAATTCAATAAATAATATCTTTTATCTTTTAATCAATAATCTAAACATGCGTCAAATTAAACCTGAGAGACAACAACGTTGCTCTGAATTCCTGTGAATGGCGCAGTCGCAGTTAGTTCTCAGTGCTGTATTGATTCATATTAAGGAATGTAACAATGTTCTATAAGGACTGAGGTCGTTCAACTTTGTTCCATTTTTGTATGAAACCTAGCTATGGAGTAATTAAACGCAGGTTACAATGTATGGCACTGGCAATATGGAAAATAAAACTGGATTGGATAATTCGTTTTTTAAAATTAAAAAAAAGAAAAGGTATTTTAGATTTTCAAGTTGGAGAATGAATTCAAAAATTTTATTACGTAAAGGATACATTTAAAAGAAATAATTAAATTAAAACCTCTAAGTAGTTTTTCAGTGTAAAAACATTTTTATTAGTTAATAAAAATTTCTTATTAAGATTATTTTTTTAAATGACAAAAAAAATATATATATATATATTTTATTATTGCATTTATTAATATTTATTATTGTAATTTACTTAAATTCACGTTATTTTTTTTCTTCAATTTTTTTTTTTAACTTTGAGCGTTGTTTTTCAATAATAGCTTTGAATATTTCATTGAAACAACAGATGATTTATCTTTTTATATATAATTTGTTATTAAATATTTTTATTATTTTGCGCTCTAATTAGTGCATGAGTTGCATGTATTTATTAATTTCTTTATGTTTAATAAAAGCAAACACGCCTATTTTTTACCTTTAACAATATTTTCTGTACATTTTTAAATGAAATGGCAACAGGTTTTTCGTAGAAATAATAATATTAATAATAATTATCTATTTATTTTTAGATGAAAATTACTTCTCTTGATTTTAATTATATTATGAAACATTATTAATTTTGATTACAACAATTTTGTTTATTTAATTACAATAATTTTTTACTATTTTACAACAATTTTTATTTATTTAATTTCAACTTTACTTATTTTAATTACAATTTCACTAGCAGACGATAATTAAGAAAATCACGTGATAAATACATAAAAAAATGCATATAAAAAAAAGAATCATTCTTGTATAAATGAAATTGAATTAAATTTAATAAATAATATCAATTAAATTAGTACGTGAATAAAATATTTTAATATAAGAACACTTTTTTTTAATTCTGTAAGAGATATCATTTTTGTGTTACTAAAATTCTTAATTATATTTTTACGAACGTTAAAAATATTCATAACGAAAGAAATAAAGGAATATTCTAATTTAATTCCCCTCGCAAAATACAGCTGGTATTGAATTACAGCAACAATTATTGAACAATTTCCTTAGCAGACGATAATAAAAAACATCACGTGACAAATTAATATATCATATCCCCCCATCCCTAAAAAAGAATATTTTTATATAAAGAAATTGAATTGAATTTAATAAATGATATCCAATTAAATTAGTACGTGAATAAAATTTATATAAGAACACTTTTTTATTATTATTCTGTACCACCTTTAAAAATATTTGCTTATTATTAAAATACTTAATTACATTTTTAGGAACGTTAAAAATATTCATAACGAAAAGAAAGAAAGAATATTCTAATTTAATTCCCCTCACAAAAATGCAGCTGGTATTTCTGACAGGAAAACAAACGATTCATTTTCATACAAATGCACATATTAAAATAGAACAAAAGAGAGAGATAGAAAGTAAGAAGAAAAAAAAAATTGTATAAGTGTGCCAAAACAGTAATTTAAGCCTTCTATTTCCATTTCATCTCGAATGACCTTGCCGTCATTCACGGCATTCCAATAATAACAAGGAAATGAAAAGAAATTCCTTTTCAGGACAAAATGGGAAGGGGGTAATAATAAGGCTGTAATAGCGCAGACCGCTAACGATCCTCTCTTGCAAACTGGCTAATGTACATACATATACAAAAGGCGGGAAAGAGTAAAACACAAAATAAGAACCACCTGTTGGGGTTCTAGAAAAAAAAAATTGCATCCTTCGGTCGTTAACGCTGCAGGGGTTGGGTGAGAAGGGGACCGATTGTAGAATCCCCCTCTCCCTTCTGTTCCATCCCCATTTCCTTGTCAATTTTCTAGGAACTACGTTATGACCATTGCGTCATCTTTTAATGCGTTGTTTATGTGGTGTGACCTTCCCAAAAACCAGGTATATTGGGTGGGGTTGCCATAATTTGGCGAATATCGTAAAAGGAATTATTATTTTTTTTTCTCTCTTTGTGTTACTATTGATCTATAACACAATTTTTTTGTTCTATTATTCATTTGCAGATATGCAATTTTAATACTGGAATATAGTATAGATGCAATTTTGTAAAAAGGGTTACCTACAACTAATCTAAATTAGTGCATATTTTCATCATATTTGCATGCAATAAAATATTTAAATTATTGTGATATGTTAAAAAAAAATACATAATCAGGTTCATCTAAAAATACATTCATGATGAAGAAAAACATCCGTTATAAAAGGAATTAAAATTCTTCCCATACATACATAGGTTCACTGATATCTATATAAATATTGACTTTTAAATAAATAAATACTAAATATTTGAGTAAATACTATATAAATACTGTCTAATAAAGTGATCGCACAACTTTTGCTATTATACTATATGAATTAAATGAAAAGAATAAGACTTGTACTATAGTATTAAATGAAAACAAATTTAATTTCCATATTTAAAGATTTTTGAAGATTTAATAACTCTTTAGTTTGTTTGGATTTTTATGTATACATTTATAAATTAGAAGGGATTTTTAAGCTATTTCAGCTTTCAAAAAGATAAATAAAGGAAATACATGTTTGCTGAAAATGATTATATTTATATATATATATATATATATATATATATATACTAGTTGACCCGGCAAAGTTGTTTTGCCATATACATTATTTCTATAAAATATTTTTTTAGTTAAATAAAAAAACAACTTACTTACTATAAGTGTGTGAAAATGTCGTTATGATTGGAAAAGGAATGGAACGTTGCAGACAATGACGGCGTATAAAATGCTAATACACTAACCATTTATTTATTTCAACATTTATATTTTATTAAATTAAGAAATATATTTTAAATTACATTATATAATAGCTGTATATACATCAAAAATAGTTATTTACATATTTACTACTGATTATGGCAATTAAAAAATAACCAACATCTCTAACCATCTCTAAGCGCAATGGAGTGTACAATATTTTGGTTAGTCCGTCTTTAGCCAGCACAAACAAACTGGATGGTTTACCCACACGCGAACATGCCACGTATAGTTGTCCGTGGGAAAAACATGGTGTGGCCAAATCTAAGCCCCAAACAGACATGGTTTGGCCTTGCGATTATTGATTTGTATTGCGAATGCCATTCTAATTGGAAATTGAATACGTTTGAATTCAATTGACACATCTGTGGGAATCATAGGAATTCGTGGCAGCAAAATATTTTCTCCTTGGTACTTGCCATTCAAAATGCTGGCTTCGATAACGTTTTTCATTAATTTTTTAATGACTAATCGTGTTCCATTGTACAGCAGTGGTGGGTTCAAATTACGAATCAAAATAACCGGAGATCCAACCTTTAATTGTAAATGATGCGGTGGCATGCCTGGCAAATAAAATGAATTCAAAAACTCAATTGAATAATTTACAGCTTCATTGGCATCACAAATTGTATCGATAGATCTGTATGACACCAAGTCCCCTGGCAAACACTGTTGTATCTTAGGATATAAACCATTGAAGTCCACATTTTTGCTGCCAAAATTGCTCTTTCGCACAAATATCTTGGTTGGTTAATCAAGATATTTGAATTGTGTGCATACATCGGGAAATATGTGGTCGATGAGATTATTTTGCGAGACGACGATTATGCAGAAATCTGTCGGCAATTTTATGCATCCAGTATTTTCATGTACAGCAACTTTTCCATCGCCAATATCTAACAGTTGTTTTGAGAATGTTTCAGCGGATGGATCTTGAAGCATTTGAACGCGCATGTTTACTTTTAGTTGTAATTTTTCAACATTACGCCACTGTGACGATGATTTTAAGCAAGCATTGATCTCATCAGCGTATGTTGAACGTGTAACGACAGGAAGTGTTTGCCTGAAATCACCTGAAAGGAGTAACAGAGTACCGCCAAATAGTTTGTTGTTGTTTTTATATCCTTAAATGTCCTGTTCAATGCCTCAAGCGAATGTTTGTGTGCCATAGTGCATTCCTCCCAGATGATAGTTTTACACTGTTTCAGCACTGTGGCCATGGACGATTGTTTCTTTTATATTGCACACTGCATCTGAATTATTTTGAATATTTAGTGGCAGCTTAAATGCTGAATGAGCTGTTCTGCCTCCATATAATAAAGTACCTTTAACAATGATAAAACACATATATTTATTTAACACGTAAATATTTCTCTTTTAAATTAAAACTATTCCCACAAAAATGTTGCGTATAATATATACAGGTAAAGCAACGACCGTTGTTGGCGCGAGTTCACAACACGTGTTGATTTATATAAGATCACTTAATTAAAAAAAGTCAAAAAATGAAGCTGTTTAAACACACGTGCTGTAATGTCATGACTAAAAATTAAAAAAAAAAAACCACTACATTGTTACCGACTACATTGTTGACACTACATTGTTTTGCCAAAAGAAATTTTAAAAAAATATGTAGGGGTGGACCACCCTTATCACTTAGGGGTTTAAAAAATAGATTACGACCGATTCGCAGACCTACCAAATATGCACAAAAATTTTCATAAGAATCGGTCAAGCCGTTTCGGAGGAGTTTGGCAACAAACACTGTGACACGAAATTTTATATATTAGATAAAGAAAAATAATATTTTTATCAAAAGAACGATTTAAAAACTATTCCGTAAGTTGTTTTTTTTTATTCTATAGTAAATAGTCGTAATTTATATAATTTACGAAAATGTGCCTATAATCTATTGTGGCAGCATATGAGTGGCAATATGTAAAATGTTTTAATCCAACCATTTCGTTTCTTGAAAATAGCCTGTAACATTTTCTTTTATTCATATTAACAGTGTTTTTGTAACATATTTCATAGTAATCGTAGGGTTGCACAAGTTTTGTCTTTTTTTTTCCAAAAATTTTTCCATACAATATACGGCAGTTATTTTCATATACCGCATTTTGAATTTTTCTTCAAAATGACATCTTATTTCTCAATAGCCATTGTCAGAAAAACTGTATATTTAAAAAAAAAATGATTTACAATTATGAATTTCCTTAGGAGATTTTCCATCAGGACACCGAATTGTTTTGTTGTTGTTGTTCTAAAACAATATGCGTTGTTTTAAAATCGATTGGCACTAAATTTTTCGTTATAACTTCGTGTAATTGTTGATTAATTTCAGTACATGTAACTTAACTTAACCTATTTGCCGAAATAAAAAAGAATTGCAAGAATCAAAAAAGATGTAGTTGCAAATGTGATAATGGGTGGTTAATTCGAAGCTACCGTTTCTACATCATTTGATGAGTGTGACAAATCTGTTGGATTTGAAGACATGGATATATGGATCCCTTTGAGGATATATGCCTTTCACATTATGCATGCGTAAGACAGATCCCGATGATTCACCCTGGGTAACTTGGATCTGCTCCATATCTGATATTCAATTGGCAGATGATCTCAAAAGTCAAAGTACTTTGAATTTGAAAACAACGCATATGAGGAAAACTAATTGAATTGAATAATTGACTAATTGAACTAATGCTTAACAAACTATCTCCGCATGCTTTGATTTCTACCAAGTGCTGCTTTCTAATGTTCAGCTTTTTGACTTGAAGTCACTATGCCATTATTAGAAAGGTAAATATGTAGCAGATTGAGCATTAACTAGAGTGAATCACTCTTTCAACCTAAACATTGGCCTGTTACATCGCATCCACAGCTTGAAAACCATCAATTTAATTCTACATCTCCAGGGATGTGGGATAATACTCCTCACCTCCTCGTTGAGGAAAAGACTTTCCAAGATAACTAATTTATCTTGTCCGATATTAGACATCAAATGCTTTCGGTTTGGCATCGCTTACCTTATTTAGAGCAATAATCTCATTAGTTCGGAAAACCAATGCACAACCCACTAGACTTGACTTTTATAAAATAAAAATCACCCCCGCACCCCAAAAAACTTTTTAATTTATTTTAATACTGCATCTTTATTTTCAGAATTTGTTCTTAAAAAACACCTTTTTAGCATTTTTTTTTTTTTATTTACATGAATGTTTATCTCAAAACGTACAAAAGTGAATCTTATTATTTTGAAGACCAAAGAAACTCGGTGGTCATTGTGACAGCTTTTGTGGAAAACGTCTCGCATCGATAATAGTGTGCCTAGTGGGGAGTGTTCTTCCATACGACATGTTAAAAATTGTCCCATCACCCCTCTGTGGGCTGTTAGTGACATATATGAGTGGAATACGATGGCCACCGATATTCAACAAAAAGAATTTGATTATGTGAAAAATAAAAACAAGCATGGCAGTGATCTCCTTTAATAAAATGTCTGATGTTTATAAAAAGGTGGGAAAGAGTAAAAAATACAAAATAAAAAACAAAGCCCCACCTACCTAAATTTGCTAATCTTACTTGTTGTTCTAATCTGCAGTAATCTAACCTAAACTAAGTCGTAACCTAAATGGAACTAACTTCAACTTAATGGCTTTCAAAAGTTATCTTTTGAAAGCATTTCTAAAGCCAAAAGCTTTCATTTAATGTTAAGACAAATTACATGATTTTAGAAGATGGTAAGAACTAGAAGATATTCACAATATGAAAAAATACAGTGATCTTTCTTTAGCAAAGTGGCAAATGTACATAAAGGAGGGGAAGAATAAAATGTACATTTGACACTTTGTCAAGGAGATCATTGCCCTTCTTTTTGTAATTTTAATATCGTGAATATCTTCAAAATCTTCTTGAGGAAGAAGAAGATTTTGAAGATATTCACGATATTAAAATTACAAAAAAAGTGAAGGGCAATGATCTCCTTTGACAAAAGTGTCAAATGTACATAAAAAAAAGGAAGGAGTAAAATTGAAACAAATAACCACCTATCGAAAGTTGTTAACCTTACCTAAGTCCTAACCTAAACTTCAGTAACTTTAATTTAATGGTTTCAAATCTCATCTTTTGAAAACCATTTCTAAAGACAAAAAACTTTCATTTCAATTTGTGAAAAAATACATGATTCTAGAAGATGAAGAAAAGAACTAGAAGATATTCACAATATGAAAAATACAGTGATCTTTCTTTAGCAAAGTGGCAAATGTACATAAAGGAGGAAAGGAATAAAATACAAACAAGTAAACATCCATCTAAACTTATTAATCTTACCTAAAGTCCTAACCTAAACTGAGTAGTTGACTAACTTTAACATACCGGTTTAGCTTAATATCAGAAGCTTTCATTCAAATTTGGGATGGGAGGGAGAATTGCATCAGTGTAATGAAGAAAAAGATCCAGAAGATATTCACGATATGAAAAATGCAAAGAAACAAGACAGTCCTTTAACAAAACTGCAAATGGAAAACAAAAACATAAAGGAAGGAAGGAGTAAAATACAAACAAGTAATCTTCCACCTAATCTTACATAAGTCCCAGCCTAAACTGAGTAGTAACCTATAGCTTGACTAACGTTAACTTAATACCAAGAGCTTTCATTGGGGGGTTGGAGGAGAATTGCATCAATCTAATGAAAATGAAGATCAGAGGAAAGTTTAGATGAGAAAAATGACAGTGATCTTTCTTTAACAAAATATCTAATGTACATAAAAGGCGGGAAGGAGTAAAATTATAAAATAAGTAATAAAAGAACCACCTACCTAAAGTTCATAATCTTATAGTTGCCTTAACCTAAACTAAGTCATAACCTAAAGTTGGGTAAATTTAAACTTTTGAGAACCCTTTCTGAAGCCAAGGACTTTCATTCACATTTGGAGAAAAAAATTACAACACTGGAAAAAAAATTGCATCATTGAGTCGTTAACACTGTATTTGGGTTGAGTGAGAAAAGTACCCGATTGTAAAAAAAAAACTTTTCACCTAATAAAAAGAGAAAAAAAAAATGTGAAAAGTTCGAGGACCAATTTGACAAACAACAACTTCCATTCAAAATTTCCCTTTAAACATAAAAAAAAAACTTGCATGACAAAAACGCAACTGACCTTTTCCGACTCTCCCCCTCTCCCACCCCCGTATAACACTTTTTCCATCCACGTGACCAAAAACACGTGGGATTTTATCTCCAGAACAAATGGATGAAAATACAAGTTAGTCGAACTCTCCAAAAACGGGCACAGTGTTATAATTTCGCCGAGAGGTCGACGAACTCCCTGAAAACAAATCAACCAATCAAATGGAATTCCGAATTGTTATACAGTTCATGACACAATGGCAGCTATTTACTACATACACCCAACAACAAAATTTCGCAGGCAGCTTTTAAAATACATTCTCTTGCACAACTGCAATTAGCACAGTTAAAGTTCTTTGGACGCTGGTTTCTTCGCATGTTAAGGCCAAGGATTTGGAATGCGTTTGAACTCCACTACAGGTCATCGGCGGGTCACGGCAGAACACTGGCCGACTCTGTGTGGAGTGACCCGTTGCTCGCGGTAAAAATCGCATAACGGGTGTATGTCAGCGCATTTTCTGAATGGAGGATTACGTCACATTTTGAATAACATCATCATACTGTAGTATTACTTTTTATTTCGATAATTTGCCTTGAGGAGGTTTACAAAATTTGGGCTTGAGGAGGTGTTTGAAGAGAAACGAGAGCAACGGGAGGATTTGTATTCTTTTGATTCTCTTGAGATTTCTTGAAAAGAAATCGCCAACATTGTAATTTTTCGTCACCATCTTACTCATATGGATATTATGACCATGTTTTGTATTACCTGCATGTAACCACAACTTGAAAACATTGCAACTATAAGTTATGAAGCTGAAGATTGCAAAATTGTTTTGTTGTGCAACAAAGAATTTCAAATAAATTACATATTCAATTTACTAAAAGGTCGCGAATTAACTGAAAATTTAGATTACAAAGGTAGATTTAAGAAAGACTCGTTTAATAAATTTAATATTCATGAATTTCCATTAACAATTCGTGCATTTTCGGGAATGCAACAATTTTTTTTTTTTTTAATCAAAATTACATCATGTTTGCCTATAAATAGTTAGGATTCTCTAGCACATAAGCATCATTACTTTTTCTAAATATAAAAAGATAGGCAGTATTACTTTTTCAAAGTATAAAAAGATAGGCAGTATTCCACAGATAGGCATTATTACTTTTGCAGAATATAAAAATAGACAGTATTCCACAGATAGACATTATTACTTTTTCAAAATATTTTTTTAATTACATCGAGGATTGGGTCGTCTTTACGATTTCCCCGTGAGCAGCCCAATTTGGGCTGCATCGACGAATGCTGTTTGTTCGATAGCTCAGTCACAAAAATAAACTCAAATAAAAAACGTGGAACTGTATAAATTAATCTCCTTTTATTTCGGCAGCCATCAAGCTCGAAGATGGACTGCCACACGCAATCTTTCTCGTTGGTTACACTTATTGAACTCTTTTACTTATGCAGCCATCAAGCTCGAAGATGAACTGCCACACGACCATTCTCTTTGGTCGTAGTTGTTCAACTCATTTAGTTTATGCAGCCATCAAGCTCGAAGATGCACTGCCACGCAACCTTTCTCTTTGGTCGCTGAGTTTCAACTCCTTTATTTAGGCAGTCATCAAGCTCGAAGATGGACTGCCACGCGCAACCTTTCTCGTTGGTTACAGAAGTTCAACTGACTCTTACATTCTTTCTCTCTCCCGTCACCTCACCCCCTGCCAGACACCCCCACAGACAGGATGTTTTTCTGGACATGGGGCGTTGACCTCCCTAAGCAGGGGGACATGGGTTTCGACGTAACACTGTTATTCATTCAGCAATACACAGGGGGCGCTTGTAGCTTGAAGATATGCTACGGACGCAAATAACACTACCTCCACAATGCTCTACGATCATATTAGACAGGGACATACGGTTTTAAAGGGGATTCCGAACAAACATCCGTGGCCCAAATTGAACCAAAACCCTGTGGCACCGAGCGCTAGTCACTCGGCCATCAGGGCCCAATTTTCAAAATATAAAAAGATGACAGTATTCCACAAATAGACATTATTTCTTTTTCAGTATATAATAAGGTAGGCAGCATTCCAAAGATAGGCTTTATTACTTTTTCACAATATAAAAAAATAAACAATATTCCACAAATAGGCATTATTATAATTTTTCAAAATATGAAAAGATACACGGCATTCCACAGATAGACATTATTAGTTTTTCAAAATATAAAAAAGATGGGCAGTATTCTACAGATAGATATTATTACCAGTTATAATGCCTATATGTGGAAATACTATTCGTTAATAGTGAAATCAGTTATTCGAAATTGTGAATTGTGGATAGAATGTAGCAGGCCCCTACCTTATATTGAAACTGCTACACATCTACCGGTATAAAGGAGAATGACCCAATGTTAAAATATCAGTCTTATTTTGAGGAATAAACAAGTAATGGAGTTTAAGGAGTAAAATCCCTAAATTAACTGAAAAGTTATCTACTATGCCAACCTCCCCTCCCCCATCAGGGGGTTATTCCCTAAATTTTGAATGTTTGAGTTTAATACCTGCGGGACCTGATGGCCGAATGGCTAGCGCTCTGGCGTTTAGTACCACAGGTATCGGGTTCAAATCCCGGCTTTTGCCCATGGGTGTTGTAGTGGTTCGGAATCCACTTTAAGCCGTAGGTCCCGGTCCTAATCGGATCGTGAGCGCTGCGGAGGCATTGTTACTCCGCGTCCGTGGCTTACCATCAAGTTACACGCGCCCCCTGGGTAATGCAAAGTGAGTAACATCGGCGCAGCCCTTAGGGCGAAAGATCACGGTCTATTTGCCAGCTGCATTAAAAGAAAAAGTTTAACACAAATTCTGGAATATATATATATATCTTCAAGGCAAGGTGCTAGTTTTAACTGTTCTCAAACAGATGTTGAAAAACCGTTCATGTTAGAAAATAAAAAGATATTTAACATATCTGAAGAATGGCAAACTTCAAGATAGAAAACAATTTTATTTGACGTGCTTTTTACCACATACATTTGCAAGTATGTATTTATGTATTTAAATAACAGTTTTATTTTAAATAATGTGTGTTTGTAATGGGTTTAAACCGGTAGAAGCCCTTCGCCCGAATGGTAATGAAAGCACTGAGTAATTTCACAGCTGCTTTGAAAACAAACGATATTTTATAAGGTTATTTGTTGGAAAAATTTGCATCGCATGCGCCTGAAAACGTGGTCGATATTTTATTACTTCAAGTTGGAATATGTTACTGCTAGTGTGCCCAAAAAGTAAAACCAATTTTCAATTTAAATTTCCCGGACATATGGAACTTCAATTTTTTTTTTTTTTTTTTTTAGGTTGTTGGCACTGTCCTTGACATCTGTGTGAAATTTCACGTCAAAATATTCATTAGTGTTTGACTTGCGCTTGGCTTTGTGAGACGCTAAAACAGATTCCGGCGATTTTGAAGTGTCTGAATTAATTAGTCAAAGAACTTGCATTCAATTTTGTTTGTGGAATGAATATTAATGTGCGGAAATGTATAAAATGTTGCAGAAGGCATTCGGTGAACAAACTATATCAGAAAGAAAGGTTTACAAGTGGTGTAAACAATTCAAAGAAGGCAGAGAACGCGTTGAAGACGAAGAGCGCTCTGTCGGCCATCAACTTTAACAGACGAAGCTCACGTCCAAAAATTAAAGATTTGGTTCTTGCAAACTGTCGATTGACAATTAGAGACGTTGCTGGTGATGTTGGAATTTCAAAAGAATCTGTCAATTACATTTTAAAAGAGGTTTTGGGCATCAAATGCGTCAAATCTCGATTGGTACCGAAAACACTGATTTTTTTCGAAAAACATCGTCGCATTACTTAGTGTGCGAAACAATGCTTTCTGACTATCAACACAAGTTGAAATGCATCATATCTGGAGGTGAGACTTGGATTTATGCTTACGACCCGAAACAGCCGATCAGTCGTGCGAATGAAGGCGCGTGAAGCAAGACCGAAAAGAGTCGCTCAAAAATCAAGGTCATGTTGACTGTTTTCTTCGATTACCCTGGTGTGGTGCATTATGAATTCATTCCGCCGGGCCAAACTGTCATTAAGGAATATTATTTGAGTGTTATTCATCGTTTGCGTGAAGCTATTCGCAAAAAGAAGCCACGTTTAGGAAAGACAACTCTTGGTTTTTGCAACACGATAATTCGCCAGCTCACACTGCATTGATTCTTCCTGACTTTCTCACCAAAAATGAAACCCATATCGTTCAATAACCACGTATTCCCACCGTGCGATTTCTGGCTTTACACTAAACTCAAAAAAACACTCCGGGGACACTGTTTTGAGTGGATTGAAGAGATTCAACGTGAATCGCTATGCGCTTTGAATCCCATCTATGCCGATGACGTTTTAGCATGCATTGAGGATTGGAAAAAAAGTTGTCATAAGTGCATTGTGTCCGGAGGGGATTACTTTGAAGGCGATGAAATATATTTGGAAGAATAAATAATGAGTTTTTGAAAAAAAATAATTGGTCTTACTTTTTGGGCACAGTAGTATTCATTTCCAAGCGATTATTCTTTCTTAGAAGAAAGATAATTTTTTTTTCTTAAGACGAATACATGGGAAAGAAAGAAAAAAATTATCCAAACATCATTAAAATTCTTATATGTGAAAAAAAGATCTAAGAAGAATTAGTATGTAAATACATAAACAGAAAGCTCAGATTTGAATACGCTGGCGCAGTGTGTTGCAATCACTGCCTTTAGAAAAGAGGAGACACGCTGTGAAATTAGACAGAGTGTATAAACGCTATTACAAATTATTCAACCAAATTTTACCTTTATTTATTTATTTTTTTTTCAAAATAAACGCGTCAGTAGATAATTTATCTGGTGAAAGTTTACCGGGTTTTTCCCTCAAGACACGTAAATGCGAATAGCTTCCTCTAAAAGGGCTTCTAAACGGTATCTGAAAGGGCTTCAAAATTGTCATGATACAAATTCATGCCTGAAAGTGAATCTTTCTGTTATACAAGATGGTTATAATCGAACCTCTCCTGTTTAGAGCATCTTGTATTTAAAATTAGTCAGCAGATTTCTACCAAAATTGATATGACTAGACACTGGATGCTCTAAAGAAGCAAAAAAAACAAAACAAAATTAGTCACTAATATGTGCTAGTGGACGCTGTCCAACACAGTACTGATCCGATAAATGGTTGGTCTGAAATGTTCAACACTGAATAAAAAAAAACAGTCTGAACTTTTATTGGCTAGTAATTAATACATTATTCCATACGGTGCTATACGGAACGCACGTCTATTAGATACTGTGCATGCGAAACTGTCACCAATACCAGATATCCGTGATTATGCGACAACAGATGCCTTTTGACGTCTTCAACCTACGATTTTACGATTTTATGTCCTCTTTCTTCCAGGTTAACATCCGAATTTTTGCGTGTCTTTTCGATTCGCACCATCATGGTCTATACATCTTTTGCAGACGTTGGTCCAAACAGTAGCATTAGCATTCCTGCTTGTTAACGTAAAACAGTTTTACCGATAGCGCACGTTCAACCAACGAACTCATCATTAGAATGCAGAATAAATGTTTGTCCTCTTCTAACATACCGAGAGTTTATGGAGAGATTTCTGCAAGCATACAAATCATCAGATATTTTTCATTCCTGCTTATCCATCTCGTTGAATTTGTTATTTTTACTCCCTGTCGGTCATTTTCCATGTTGAATTCACAAACTGTGTTGCATAGTGCTCTCTTGCTGAACATTTTTGGACTAACTTTTATGATTGCAGATTCTTTTAGAGCATTTGGTGTATAGACTTTAGACATACATATAGACACATAGACATACATACCAATTTTGTTATTAATGCAGGATGCTCTAAAAAATTAAGTTTAATTCTAAACACCTCTTCAAAAGGCCAGAGGTTTCGAGTTTGAGTCCGGCGGTATCATCGTTGATTGTAGTGGTTCGGAATCCACTTTAAACCGTAGGTCCCCGGCCTAATATAATCGTAGAGCGTTGTCTTGAGGTTTAGTCAGTCTTCAGCCTTCGTGGTTCCTCGCTAAAAGTGAAGTTGAATAATACCCTTAGCCATAGACGTCGCCCGCGACGGGGTCTTCTGGACCTGGTGTAGGCTTTCCTGCACCAGGGGGATTAATAACAACAAAACAGCTATTTTTAAAAATTAAAACTTTTAAAATCGATTTACAGAGGAATATGTTTAGTCATTTTACACCGCTTTGATGAAAATATTGATGATACTATGAAGAACAAGTAATATAAAAAAAAAAAAATTTTTTTTAAGTCAATTGTTACTTTTTTTCACTATATTTCAGGAAAGTCCTTTACAAATAAAGTTGAAATTTTCCTCTTACAACTGGCGCTATCTATTGGTAGATATATTCAAATAAAAAAAAAAAATAAAACTAATTAATTAAATTTAATTAACTGAATTAATATTTGAAAAAAACTGTATTAACATCCAGTGTCATCCTCTACAAATTTAAAAAAAATGTATTTGAACTTGAGTGGAGGAATAAAAAGTATTTTATTAAGAGCGATTGAAAATTTGTACAAAATATATATAGGGAGAGTGTGAGCTCCTAGTAGGAATTGAAAAAAGATGCCATGTATCCGGACTTGGAAAGAATGCGTTGTTTATTTTTACCAGTCATAATTTATTGTTATTATTTTGATGCATACTTTAGATTAAATGTTTGTTTAATTGAACCCGTCCCATTAATATACATACATTGGAAAGAAAAACTGGTACTTCACACGATTGGAGTTGAACACTCCCCATTTTTTTTTCCGCCACTTTATCTCACACACTCTTAAGGCAGAAGATTGCTTTGTTGTTTGACCTTCACCAGAAACATCCTCTTCCGAAACAAACACCGGAAGCGACACATAATGACCAGATGCAGATACCCTCAGCTAAAACAAAAATTAAGAACATGCAGGAATCTTCTGGAGGGAAGAATGCAAACAATCTCCAGGGACTCCTTGGGGCAAAGCGAAAAAGAAAGTGATCATACCACCCGTCGGAAGGACTGAGTCACGTGGTTGCACAAGAACCACGTGGTCGGGACGCGTGAAAAAGTTCAGCAGTCCTTGTCTTTCGCGTGTTTCATCATAATGCATGGCAAATCAAAGGTCACACGAATGAAATATGTATATTATTAAGATGAATAGTTTCGAATATTATGAGCTTTGCATGTTGAGAAATCGTTGGATGGCCTGAACTATTGAACAACGTGACGCCAGCTCTGATATTATATTCCTTTTTTCTTTGAAAAATTTTTTGTTTTTTGGTATTTTAATTCAGTATTTTATTTTTTTTTAAATTTTTAGTATTTTTCTGGATTTCTTCTTTTGAATTTTTTTTTTCTTTCTAATGCAGGCAAACACAGACAGCTTGGTCTTTGGATTTGAAATGTGCAGACGTGGCATTACCCAGGGGGCGAAAAAACTTGAAGGAATATAGGCGTGGAGTAACAATGCCCCGCAAGATCTACGATCCTATTAGGATGACATTGGACACACCACATCCATGGCACCGCCGGTTTCTAATAGATCATTCGGCCATTCAGGCCCTCTCTTCTTTCGATAAATATATATTCATATATATACTATATGTTAAATGCAAGATAGATGGAAATGAAAACTAGTCATCTTGACTAACAAAAAAAATATGTATAAAAGTATGGATAAATATCATATTACCTCCATCTCCTTCCATTTCTCCATCTATATCTCCATCCATTCAAGAGATGCAAGTTAGTCATCTTGACTTGTATATCTCTAGTGTAATAACTTGCATGTGCTGCAAGAACCAAAGGAATCTTGCATAGATGTTAGATTTATATAGTAGCTGTTTATCAATATCGATGCAAGATCCTTTGGTTCTTGCTTATAAGTATTTCACACTCATGCAAAGATTCAGGAATTTATATAGTAGCTTTGTATATTGTTTCAGTATTTGAATAATGCATGAAAGACAAAACTCCTAACTAAAAACATAACTAACTCCCTGGCACTATAGCCCATGTTGGACCATGGCCGTCTGCCTACTGACAGATTCCGAATCAGGAGATGTTTTCTTTTTACAGGATAGGGTTATCAGACCAACTCTCTACAGTCATATGAGACCTGGGAGTTACGGTTTAAGGTGGATTTCGAACCACTAAACATCCATGGCAAACATTCAAACCTGGCAATGCCAGCACCGAACCCGAATCAGGCCTATTTTGTTATTGTACTGTTTCCTAGTTTCACTCTCATGACAATTCATAGTTAATCACTGCACAATCGTTTTTGTTAACATTTCCGCATTTGCAAATCTCTGTGGACACAAATCTGAAAATTTTTTTTGACTTCATTCGCTGGAAAATTTTATATCTCCTGGACGTGTGTCTTTCTCTCTCCTGTATTGGACTCCAATTCTTTAAATTCCTCAATATGTTAATAAAATTAAGTAAAAAGTTTCATGAGTTTAAGTAAAATGGACATGAAATGAAAGACGATCTATTCTATTTTACTTTAAATTACCATTATTTAACTGACATCATTTTTTAAATGAAATTTAATGAAAAAGTCAAAGTTTATATGATATAATTAAATTAAATTTCATAGATATTATTTAAAACTTCAAATAAATTTTTCATAGATTATTATTTAAATAAAATTTATTATTTATTGTGATGCTTATTCAACAGTTGAGCAGTTAAATGGAGCTGTTGCTTCAAAGATGATTATTTTCTTTAAATAAAATCTATTATTTATCGTAATTATAGTAATGTAAAAATTTAATATTCATTTATGTTGTGTAAAGATGAATCAATACTAGTAAAGCTGATCAATCAATGTTGACAATGTTTCGATTAACTTGTCTTGCTAGATATTTATGTTTTTAAGTAAATCAATTATTTTATTATTTTTCCATAGTAATTAAATCAATTAATGAAGATAGTAATTAATATTGTAAAGCTGTTATTTAAAAAAATGTCCAGTTAATGTTTATATCGATTGTATATCTAGCAATACATGGTCAGTAAGGGTAGTTTCTAAATAGAATGGTCAGTAATATTTTTATTCATCTTATAAAATGCCTTTCTTATAAAAAAAGAGATTAAATTTGTCTATACTTCATTTGTCTATGAATAGTTGGAAATAATTGTTCTGATTGGTATATTTTATTTAATTATTGTTGACATTTTTAGATTAATTTTAATTTAAATAAATAAAAAAAAAAATAATTATAAATATATAAAATATTACTCACTTATAGTTATTTTATTTATTTTATTTTGAAATTTTACTTTCTTAACGTTTATTCAAGAATTTGAAATCAGGCCAATTTCGTAACTAATGGAATTTCCCAAGTTTTAATTTAATTTTATTATTTTAAAATAAATTGCTATAAAATAGTTTAATGGTTTGAGCTTTCTTTTCTAATTACTAATTCTTTTTTTTTTTGTCTGCCAAAAATTTGCAATTATGCATTTGAAACATAAAAAAAAAAAAAAATAAGTATAGAATATTTTTATGTTTTCAGTGACAATTTTTTAACTGAAAATTATAGAACATCTCAAATGATAATTAATGTTTATTTTACTCTTCATTTAATTGACATCAAATTAATAAAATGCCTGTTTTTTATTTTCATGTAGTTTCATCTATTTTAATTCTAATTTTTTAATTTTTCTAGTTTAATCTATTTTAATCATTAAAAATACAAAAATTTAATTTAAAAAAAACCCTTAAAATTAAATTTTGTATTTTTAATGATTATTAGGGAATGTGAGAAAGAAAGCAGACGATTTTTCAATTAATGGAATTATTTAGAAAAATAATTTAATTTAATTTTTTGTAATGTTCTAATTAGAATTGTTCTATGATATTTGCTTATGCATCGAATAAATAGAAAATAAAATATCCATTATTTACTACTGTGCCCAAAAAATAAGACCAATTATTTTTTTTTTCAAAAACTCTTTTAGTTATTCTTCCAAATTTATTTCATCGCCTTCAAAGTAATCCCCTACGGACACAATGCACTTATGCCAACTTTTTTTCCCAATCCTCAATGCATGCTAAAAGTCATCGGCAGGGATGGCCTTCAAAGCGCGCGGCGATTCACGTTGAATCTCTTCAATCGACTCAAAACGTGTCCCTGGGGTGGTCTTTTGAGTTTAGGAAATAACCAGAAGTCGCACGGTGTGAACACGGTGATTGTGGAACCATATGGGTTTCATTTTTGGCGAAAAGTCACGAAAGAATCAATGCAGTGTGAGCTGTGCATTCAGTGTTTTCAGTACCAATCGAGATTTGACGCGTTTGTGGCCCAAAATGGAAATGACAGATCCTTTTGAAATTCCAACATCGTCGGAAAGGTCTCTAATTGTAAATCGACGGTTTGCAAGCACCAAATTTTTAATTTTTTGGACGTGAGCGTCGTCGAATGAGGTGGAGGGTCGACCAGTGGACTCTTCCTCTTCAATGCGTTTCCTGCCTTCTTTGAACTGTTTATACCACTTGTAAACATTTCTTTCCGATATAGGAATGCTCACCGAATGCCTTCTGCAACATTCTACACGTTTCCGCAAACAAAATTGAATGCAAGTTCTTTGCTCAATTAATTGTGACATTCAAAAATCGCCGGAATCAGTTTCAGCGTCTCACAAAACCAAGCGTAACTCAAACAGTAACGAATATTTTGACGTAATATTTCATACAGATGTCAAGGACAGTGCGAGCGACATAAAAAAAAAAAAAAAAATTCCATTACCCCCGGGGATTTTAAATCGAAAATTGGTTTTACTTTTTGGATACAATAGTATTTGCTTATGCATCGGATGAATGAAAAATAACAAATCCATGATTTATACATTGGTTTTTGTAATTGTATTCACCCCCTCCCTTTTTTTAAATAAATTATCATGGCAACAAGGTTAGTTTTTGTCACGTTTTATGCTACGCTCTACTTTAATTAAACACATCATTTCACAATGACAATTTATCTATTGTGTTGACAATTTAAAAGACATCGAATACAAATTCTGCAATGACAGGAAAAAAATACATCTAAATAAATTATAAATATTTTTTTGAAATATAAACAGTGACTGTATAACAATTGAAATCTGTAGTGCTAAAATGCATTTTTTTTTTTTTTTTTTTTTTTGGAATATTAGTTTTTATGAATCTTTACAAAAGTCTAAAAATAGAGGTATTTTCAGAAAAAAAAAAAAAAATATTCTAAAGTTCAAAGACGTGAAAAGAAAAAAAAAAATCACTTTCCCTTGAACTAAATCACGTGTTGGCTTAAGAAATTCGTAGTAAAAACTCGTGGAAAAGGTCAGCCTTACACCTCACGCGTATAACCACGTGTGTATAACTGACAGGTAATGTTGCCATCACCTATTTATCATTTAAAATAAGTTACAACATCCTTTTTGTTCAATGGCAACAATAGCCTCGCATTGTATAGGAGATGGTTTCATAACTTTATTTATAGTTCGCATAAGTGTTATGAAAAAGGTGCAATTCAAGGAGAAAAAAAGTAATAATAATGTATCTGAACTTGTTTTTATGAAAAAGAACAAAAATCAATTAGTTTCAATGCTAAATATCTACAAATTGATTTTAATAAAGAATACATTTGCTTAACTCCAGAAGATTTATTTAAATTGTCATTGAAAATCTTTCAAGGCATCAGCGAAAAATAACAGATTAAAGGTTTTATTTAAATTAAATATTAAATAGCCTTACTGGTATTAAGTATTCAAGACATTCAAAATTTATCCAGTAAGTTTTTGATTTCTTATTGTATTTAATAGCAGTTTTGATGGTCACATAGATGGCCTTAAATTTTAAAAGATTGATGAGTTTTAATTAGAATTATTCTGCGATATTTGCTCATACATCGGATAAATATAAAATGACAAATCCATTATTTATACGTTAGTTTTTTTTAATTGTATTCATCTTCCCCTTTTTTTTAGAATTTTAAATGCATTACCATGGAAACAAGGTTAGTTTTTGTCATTTACAAAAACTAACCTTGTTGGAACATGGAAAAATAATTATAAAATATTTCTACTTACAGATTTATTGATTTAAACAGGGATGGGCAAACTTTTTCAGTTGCGGGCTAAAAATTGAAAATAAAAAAAAAAAAATTTCGCGGGCCAAAATAAATTTTCTAAAATTTTAAAAACAATATACAAGTATTACAATTTAAATATGCTAATGAGATGAATGAAATTGTGATTTTTTTTTAAAAGCTGCTTATACTGAGGTTCGAAGTGAGATGTACTGATTCTAAGGCACGAGGCTAAATGCTCATCTGTCAGTCTACTTCTGAAATAATTCTTTCTAAGGTTCATAGTTGAAAACACTTGTTCACATATATAAGATGAAGCAAACATAGCTCTGATATTAAATTTGGGAAACTTACTTTCAATAATGATTTGTAAAACTCTAACTTTGGCATATTTAAAAACAGATAATTGATGAAAAAACAGATAACAGATGATTGTTAGATTGCAACTCAATTAATTCAACCTGCAAATCTGACCTCACTGCTTCACAATTTGCGTTGAAAGGCATGGTAAAAATATCCAATTATGTTTGAATGGCACTGAAGTGTTTTTGAGAGCAAGAATAAAAGAAAGTAAAAGATCATCAGTCCTTTAAAAAAAGGAAGAAAAAAAATAATATTTATGGATACTTTAACATATAAATATATATTTCTTTTAATTTGCCTCGGACCGGCAAATTAAAATTCTATCCGCGGCCGGATAGAACCTTCCGGCAGGTACGTGATTTAAAAAATTAAGCTTAAAAATAGAGAGTATTTAATGAAAAATGAGCTATATAAAGATAATTAATCATAATATCATCTGAAGTAAACTTACTCTGAGTCTGTTATGTATTATTTTTTTAATATCAGACATTTGATATCGTAATTGTAAAAATTCAGCATTGACAGAGTGTATTCGAAATATAGGAATGTAGACTATTATATTAAACACGCTTGTGGGCAAAGACATTGGAATATATTTAGGGGATCTTTTTGATTATAGCTGCGTAATATTTATGTTGCAAGTGAAAGAAATAAAAAGGACATTTACCCAAAAATCTAATGAAATTCTGCCATGCAAACAAAATTCACTTCTGATCTAACATTATAAATGGCCGTAGATTTTTTTTTTTTTTTATATTCTTTCATACAATTTATTTTATGCAGAAATGTATTTAAAATATTTTTCTAAGCAAAGAACTTTCAAAAATAATTTTTATTCAATTAAAATTACAAAATATTTATTTACCAATTTAAAAAATTCGTAAGACGTTTTATACTAAAATGTTTAAAACGTTTTTTTTTTTTTTATGTTTTTTTTTTCTTCAAAAAATAATTGTAATTGCTTTTTTTCAATGGTGATTTAACTGATGTTTAAAAAAATTTCATGTGTTAATTATAATATTTCTGTCTGTTAAAATTGTTTTGAAACAAAACTTTTTCCATGCATATCCAGAAGAAAAATCTCATAGCCTTAAATGACACTTTTTAGAGCATCAGTGGACCTCGCGTTCCACTGATGTATGGCAAAACTATCACTATCTATTAGCTTCCGGAAAAAATTTAAGAGAAACTGACCCCCATTTGAGCACCTTGTTAAAGAAAACACGGAAATTTTCCACCAGTCAACTTGACTAATTATCGATATGAAACACATTCTGACTTCTGTAACAGCAAACGATAGTGTCAGCGGATTTGAACCTGTGCTCTTTTGCACGTTAACTGCACATGTTACAGCTGTACCACAAACTGGAAAACAGCTTGCTTTATCATTATATTTTACATTCGATTTCGGGTAATCCGAATTAACAGTCATCCACTCGTATAAAGCGGGCTTTTCTGCCATTAAGTAAATATATCCAAAAATATATTTTTTGTTTTTATTTTATCCCACTTGGTAGACAGCAACATCTAGACCAAGTCCAAGAACCCGGGTGGTTTCATAAAAGTAGGAAAAAAGGGGGCGGGGGGGGTAGCTTCTGTTGTGATGGGGCATCAGTGGGTAGAAGGCTGACTTGGCTCCGAGACGTTGAAGAAGGAGGGCAGTACCTTCCGGGAAACCTTTTATGGAAAACTACCATACATTTGCGTATTGTATGGGGAAAAAAAACCCCGGAAACTCCCACCAGGTAGTCCGACGAACAAGGCAAGATGTTGAACATCGCAAACTCCATTGAGTCTCCTTGTTTTTGAAACAGTGTCTAGAACAAAGCAGCCAGGGGATGGAACTTCAGCCTTAAAGGCTCGTTTCCACCGAGGCGTGAGGCGGCGACGCGAAGAAAATTTTTCGACCCGTTCACAAAGAAGCAGCAGAAATCTCTTTAATCCTAGTGAAGCTCAGTTACTCCTACTAGATGACAGATCTACTATTGGCTCAATCAAAGCCACATGATGCGGAAAGCATTTGAGAGTTGAAAGTTGGACAACTTGGAGCGGTGGATTTCAGCCGGTTTCAGGTGAACACGGTGAGGCTAGTGATCGGTCAACGCTTCACGCCTCACGCCTCGGTGTGAACGAACCTAATGTTTACCAGCGGCGTGCGTTGCCACTGAGCCACGAGTTGGGCATTTCTACAAATACTGCTGTTAAGCGGAAATAAATGAAGGATTTTTTTTATGGACACCGATGAGTTCCACCGACGTGCTATGAGAGGTGGACATTGCTTTAGAATCACTTTTAGGAGAAGCTGTTCGCATTTACTTGTCTTAAGGAAAAACCCTGTGAACTTCCACCATGTAAATTATCTACCGATGCGTTTATTTTGGAAAAAAAAAAAAAAAAAGGTAAAATTTGGTTGAATAATTTGTAGTAATAGCATTTATACACACTGTCTAATTTCACAACGTTTCTCCTTTTCTCAAGGCAATGAATGCAACTTACGCCACCAGCATAATCAAATCTTGGCCCTTCTGCTAGTTAGCTGCGCACACCGAATTGGAAAGTCTCTGCATTAAATATGAATTTATTCTGAAAGAAAAAAGATGTAATAATGTGTAATAGTAGCGTAAATAATTAATAAATAACATATATAGGTCAATTAGATAATGTATATTAAAATATACATAATCTAATTGACGGAACCTTTAAAACGTTTATTAACAAAGTTTGTGCTTTGTCTTTTGTTTGTGCTAAGTTTGTGCTTTTGTTTTATTTAATATAAAGTTATCATGTTTTATTTATTATAATTTATTTTATTTTTTTAAATCTCCATTACTCAGATTTACATGAAAAAAAAAATATGCTACTTATGTAAAAATCCCATAATCAGTCTATAAATATTTTCCTTTTATATTTTTTAGTATGTTGGAAAAGTTGGAAATGGCACACATATTTTTTTTTTAGATAATGGTACTCTTCTTCAAAAAGGTTGGCCACCCCTTTTCTAGCTGAAGATTAGCTACATTCTACAGAAGCTAAGTTTATGAAATGCAGACTAGCATGATAAGTGAAACTTTCAGGAACAACCTCTGCTTGGCTTACAGTAAATATTGTACACATGCAAAAAAAAAAAAAAAAAAAAAAAAAAAAAAAAAAAAAAATGCCCTAGGACTAAATGGATTTTCGGTAAGGCATCTGGACAATAACGTTCTTCTTCTCTCCAAAAGGGTTTGACGGCCTACTGATTTATTGTGCACAACCCCAGCCTATATACGAAAGCCTTCGGTTCATCTTCGCATGTCCAGTTTCGAACCGGATTTGAAAAATCAATGAGCTAACAGGTGGTCTGAAAAGTTCATAGGCTGAGCATTATGATGCATGAGTTATAGCATTTTTAGTGAAGTTATAGCATTTTTAGTGTTCATCACGCGCAGTCCACTCGGCTGACTGTCGATTGGACTCCGGCGTGAAATGATGGAGCCATGTTTCATCCATTGCCACATATCGACTCAAAAATTCGGGTTTATTAAGATTGAACAGCTTCAAACACTGCTTAGAATCATCAATTTGTGGTTGTTTTTGGTCGATTGTGAGCTCTGCGCGGCACCCACTTTGAACAGAGCTTTCGCATATCCAAATATTCATTCACGATATGTCCAGCATGTTCCTTTGATACCTTTAGGGTCTCAGCTATCTCAATCCACTTCACTGTACGGTTATCAGAAATTATTTTGTGGACTTTTTGATATTTTCGTCGGTAACAGCCTCTTTTGTGGCGTCCACTGCGTGCATCGTCCTCGGTGCATATTTCGCCTCGTTTAAATTTAGCAAACCACTTCTCTACGGTTGATTTTCCTGGTGCAAAGTCCGAATAATGTTTATCAAGCCTAGCCTTGGCTTCAATAGTATTTTTTTCACCAAAAAGCAATGCTTTATTAACACACGAAATTCCTTTTTTATCCATTTTTTCAAACTAACAAAAGTTGCTTCACTAAAAATGCTATAACTCACATACTAATAGCGCAACAGCTGTCAAATTTATACACGTGTCTTTTGAAGGTTAGGGCTAACTAAAAATCATATGGATTTAATACTAGTAACGCCATCTATGTGTCAGCCTACGAACATGTCAGCCCAACTGTTATTTACCAGATTTTTCGACCATCACACACATAAATATAAAAACTACAATCTCAAATTCACTGTCATTTCAAACATGTTCTAAAAATAACAAAAATCATTTGAAGAGGTATTAAAGGTATAAGAAGGGATTCATAGAAACATAGAACAATCTAGCTGATCCTATAAAGTTTGAGAGCTATGTAAAAAGTGATTAATATAGAATTCAAATAATCGAATATCTGAAGCATATTTTTATCTTTTTTTGAAAAGCCCAAATGAAAAACCTGAAAATAGAAGACACATTTTGCATGAAGAAAAAGAGGTAGGATTCAGAAGTTTGTAGAGGTAGAAAAAGAAAGCTATTCGTCCTTGAACTAACTCACGTGCTAGGAAACTCGTGATGGGCTGATCATGGAGTAGGGACTACTTTTTTTTTTTTTTTTTCCCTTCAAAATTTCAACATCGCGCTATTGAAACGCCCTTCCATTTATTACTTTATAATTATTACATGTCTTTTATTAGAGTTATTTTTAAATTTAATACACACGCCATTGAAATTGCTACACCAGGAAGAAATGCAGATAACAAAATGATATTTATTCGACAAATATATTATACTGGAAATAACAAGTGATTAGATTTTCAAGAAATTTGGGTGCATAGATCTGAGAAATCAGTACCCAGAACAACCACCTCTGGCAGTAATAGCAACACTTATACGCCTGGGCATTGAGTCAAACAGAGATTGGATGGCATGTAAAGGTACAGATGCCCATGCAGCTTCAACTCGATGCCAAAGCTCATTAACAGTAGTGGCGTATGGTGACAAGCCAGTCGCTCGGCAACCATGAACCAAACGTTTTCTATTGGAGAGAGATCTGGTGAACGTGCAGGCCTGGGCAACAGCCGAACATTTTCAAGTAAGGTCCGTACAATACCGGTAATATGCTGTCGTGCATTACCCTGCTGAAACGTAGGGTTTCGCAGGGCTCGAATAAAGGGTAGAGCCACGGGCCGTAACACACCAGAAATGTAACGTGCACTGTTCAAAGTGCCGTAAATGCAAACAAGAGGTGACCGAGACGTGCATCCAATAACACCCCATACCATCACGCTAGGTGATGGGCCAGTATGACGATGACGAATGCACGCTGCCAATATGCGTTCACCATGATACCGCCAAACACGTATGTGACCATCTTGATGCTGTAAACAGAACATGGGCTCTTCTGAAAAAATGACGTCTCGCCATTCTTGTGCCCAGGTTCGTCGTTGATCACACCATTGAAGACGCTCCTGTCTGTGATGCAGCTTCAAGGGTAGCCGCAGCCATGGTCTCCGAGCTGAGAGTCCATGCTGCTGCAAACGTCGTCGAACTGTTCGTACAGACACTTGTCTTGCAAACGATCCAATTCTTGACTCAGGCGGATAACATACATGTCTTCACGGCTGCTAGTAATAGGGGGCCGTTGAGATCCAGCACGGCGTTCCGTATAACCGTCCGGAACCCATCGATTCCATATTCTGCTAACAGTCATTGGATCTCGACCAAAAGGAGCAACAATACTGCGATACATAAACCGCAATCCTGGTACGCTACAATTCGACCTGTATAGAAGTCATAAACGTGCTGGTACGCATTTCTGCTTCTTACACAAGGCATCACAACAACTTTTTCACCAAGGAACAACGTTCAAATGCAATTTGTGTTTGAGAAACTGGCTGAACAAATTCCTCATTTAAACATATTGTAGCTGTCACTACCAGCGCCTGTTTTGTCTGAATGCACTGAAAAGCTAATCATTTGCATATCACATCACCTTCTTCCTGTTGTTTAAATTTCATGTCTGCAGCATATCGCCTTCTTGGTGTAACAATTTTAATGGCCAGTAGAGTATATATGTATTTAAACGAAGGAAGATTAATTCTCTGATCTGTGGCACTGTCTTATGCAAAGAGATATTTGCGGGGGGGAACGAAGAGGAGAATTGAAGGAATGAAATAAGGAAAGAATTGAATGAATAAAGGCTGTAAACATCCATTGAAAAAGAGTGATCATCCTATATACCGGCTCTTCATGAAATCAATGTCCATAGGCTCTTCTACAGTTAAAATACTAACTCCACATCACTTATATCTATTGGCTCAACGATGTCACTCGTTCTAGGCGTGCTTGGCGAGCAAACTACAAATGAGCTGTAAATATCGCGCCCATTAAACTTCGACCCCTTGCCCTTTACTTACATTGTCTACCTGCATATAACTATTGGGATTTGTTTTGAGCCCATTTATGGCCTGCAATACATTTCTCGAATTTTGCTTCCACTTTCGTTGCAAATAAGCTGACATTAGGAAATTTCACCAAAGATTTTATTTATTTTTATTTTACTCTTAAAAACTTTATTTCATTGTGGTTTTTGTTGCTTTATTTAGTTAGAACTCACCCAGACCTTTCCAATGAGCCCTCGATGTCTCCCGTAATGCTTTTGGATTTCGAGTTATAACAGCGAGAACTGAGCACGTGGCGCCAGATTCTAAGTCAGCTCCCCTCTCTCCTCCAGTTCTCTGCTACGCGGCGTTCCCTCCGTCACATTAGAATCTTTCAACTTTTCTCTATCTGATGCGCTACTTGATGACCAGTTGGCTAGCACTCTGGCAGGTGGTACCATAGGCTTCAAGTTCGAACCTTGGTGGGGCATGAATATTTGTTAATGGTTAGGAATCCACGTTAAGCTGTAGGCCTTGGTCTTGTTACCCCTAAGTATGCAACAAAAAAGAAAAAAAAATATTGACCGTAGAGGGACAAACCAAACCAAATCTACACGATGATATATTTTAATTTCCCAAATTATGTGTAGTATTGAAGCTATTAACATTTCAATCGAGAAACGGCTATCCATACCAACTTGATAGATAATTTCACAACAAAAAATCAATAAATGTCCTTAATTTTTTAGATTCCTAAAGCTTGGTTCATGCTTATCTACATGGTGCCACAAAATGATGTCATGTTTTCACAATTTTCAAATTTAAATACTGGTCTATCAATACCATGTTTGGATTATTAAAAAACAATAACTATTTGGATTGTTATGAAGGATTTCAAAAATTGAATCCAAGATTTGCAAGAAATAATAAAAACGAAAGTTGTGTAACTTTATTACATTATTCTTCATTAATAGCGCTATCAACGAACCGAACCGAACCTCATCAATCAATAGGTCTATCAATCAAAAACCGGACATTCGTTTTAACATGACATTTATTGTTATACCGATGGAACTAAAAAAATTTGAAATAAATATCCAATACTTTTCTAAATAAATGCTAATTAAAAACTTAAAATAAACCCATAACTTCAACTGAGAACATCATTTTTTTTTTTTTTTTTTTTTTTTTTTTTTTGTAGTTAGTACAGTTTAGTTGAAATTATTACAGTTTAGTTAAAATTAGTACACTTTACTTTAAATTAATGTGCTTTATGCGAAAATTAAGCAATTCTAGTTATTATATTTGATTTTAAGTTGATAGACGTCTATGAATTTCAAAATAAAATTTTAAATCTTTAAAATCCATTCTTTTAGATGAATTTATTATTTTTTTAACATTACAAAACTTCTATCTTTATTTTCTTCTTTAATGTAATAATATTTTTAATTTTCTTTTCACAGTAAAACTGTATTTCATTTAAAAATTCAGTTTTTACTTTCAATAAATCATGGAAATAAAAGTAACAAATTTAAAAATATTCATTTTTTTCTCCCAGATGGCAGCACTACAAATAGATTTTTTTTTTTTTTTTTTTTTTTTTTTTTAGTAATGAATTCTTTAGTTATCCTTTTGAACGGATGTTATGTTATCCTTAGTTTATATATATGTTTTAGTTCTCCTTTAAACATTTATTTTTTTACATGTTTATTTCAGAATGTTTATTTATTCTGATCCAATGCAGCATTTCATTTAAACTACTCATGTTTTATTAATACATTTTAAGCACTCCATTAATAATATTTCTTTATACTCTTATGCCACAAATAAATTTCCATCAAAATAAAAAAAGTACAAAATAAAGCTTTAAGAATAAGCATCCAATAGTTGTATTTACTGAAAAGAAATAACATAATAATTTAAATAAATAAGAAAAGATCCGGCACTAATTTTACTTAGAACTTAGCATTGTCAGAAATAAGCAAGA
Organism: Caerostris extrusa; assembly: GCA_021605095.1. Classification (NCBI taxonomy): domain Eukaryota; kingdom Metazoa; phylum Arthropoda; class Arachnida; order Araneae; family Araneidae; genus Caerostris; species Caerostris extrusa. The sequence continues at coordinate 119,687 of BPLR01004810.1, read as the reverse complement.
TTACAATAAAATTTATTCAAAAAATTTGAATATATATTATCGAATATGTATATCAAGCAACTTATTTGAAATGTAGGATCGAAATTTCAGTTTTGTATTAAATTAATTGCATGCCCTCAGTTTTTTTTTTTCAGAGAGTTAAACGTTTTATTTTACACGATTAAAATTAATTGCACTTCTAAATCTATTTTTGTTAAAAAAAAATTAAAAAAAAAAAAAAACTATTTCAAATTTTTGTTGACGTTAAAAAAAATCTACGAATATCGTTCATAACTTATATTTGATAAATGTTAAAACAGATTGAATTGTTATTTTTCGTACAGTGTAATAAGGAGATAAAGATTTTTTAGAGCTTTAAGTAAAATATTACGAAAAAATTTACTAAAGATTATATAGTAACAAAAGTAAAGGAAACATTAAAAATTCTGCTGGAAAATATTCTCTCAAAATATGCTTTTTAGCACAAGAAATTTAAAAATGAAATCAGGATTTCATTCTATAGAACAGGACTTTATTTCGGTTAATTTATTAGTTATTTATATTACAATTGGAGAAGTTTTTAAGAGAATCTGTACAAAATTATCTGCAAGAATTTTGTAACTATAGCTAAGAACTACAGTTTTCATAAGAATTCTGTAAATATAACCAAAAAGAACTCTTAAATTTATGCGTAAAAAAAAGAAATGAAAAGACCATAAGTATGTAAACAAAAACTAGTTTCTATAAATCAGTTCCTTTACATTTAAGTGTAAAATTTAAAAAAAAAAAAAATGTTAATCTCTATGGTCTCTACTTTTTGTAAGACAGGGCACATACAAAAATAAAATCCCAGGATTCTCTTTTAATTTTCATTCAGATGAAACTAGAAGAGAAGATCCTAGGGTTCCTTTTTATACACAGAGAGAAGTCAATCTTGGCGAGTAGAAAACTAATCAATGCTACTTCCAGGATTCTTTTTGTGTACATGGAGAGGGAAATGAAATTTCATTGTTTTATAATTCTAAAGGATCAATTTTGGCGGAAAAGAGATTAAAAATTTGAATCCTTCACCATTCTCATTTCCCTAAAGAGATGAAATAGAGCTCGTTTTCTGTTTTTGGACATTTTCAAAAAGAGTCATTGTACTCCAATATATTTTCGTCCGACTGCATGATTAATTGTGTCTTTATATTTTATACATCCTGTCATAATGTTGCACTTTCTTTTCTCAGATTAATGCTTTTATTATTTTTCCTCTCTAATTTTTATTGTGTTAGTCGTAAATACTATTTTTAATCATTATTATTTATTTTCTTTTTTAAATTTCGTTTATTATTTTTACTATTATTATTATTTTATTTTGTTTTTTAATTATTTTTTCTCAAACCGTCTTATATTTTTCTTGTGCATTATTATATTGTATGTTAAAATTCTGTGAATATTACTTACTCTTGAAAGTCTCATGTCATACTTGTGTGGTGAAAGGAAAGATTGTATGTGATTAAATAAAAAAGTTATATCTCTTTAACAAATTTTCTCAATTGCTTTTTGACGTTCTTTTAGTTTTGTCATTTCGAAGGTCAGCGTCTGAAATATTAATCATTGCTGGCCTTTTTTTGCTAAACTTACTTTTTATTACATTTTCCAGGGTGTCATCAATTTATAAAGCACAACAGTATTTTCAAATATGATATTAAAAATACAATTAAAATATTTACAAAAAAAATAGCTGCTCTGATTTCTTTCTTTCTTTCTTTTTCTTTTATTACTAATATTACTGAAGATTAACTGTACTTGCTGTTTAGCCTTCAATTTTAAAATGTATGAAAAAATAAATGGCAACACAACAATAATTTTTCTGCTATTACTTAGTTTCCTTTTTTAATGGTGATGATTCATAATGACAGAATAATATTTCGTACCAAAACATTCTTTATTTAATAAAGGTAAAGCACATTATAGTATTTATTATTTTTAAAAAATCTAGCGTATGATGTGAAACGAATTATTTTCACTGTCAATCGGTCAACCTTCAGAGTAAAATTTCGATACAATTGCCCTGTAACCGGGTTTTTAATTTAAAATATTTGTTTCCTCAACATTGTGTATAATTTAGATATTTAAATAGTTTTAAATATTTTATTTCCAGTTGTTGTGAATTGTCATTACTTTTAAAGGGCATGATCACGTGAATTTTATTAGCTTCATTATGTATTTAACTATAACTCAAATTTGTAGTTTTGTAAATTTTATAATACGAATTAATTGTTTATGTATTTTTCTAAAATTATTTCTCTTAAATAATATTAAGGGGTATTATCGTATACTCAGGTTCATTCATTCATTTATTTAATTGCTTCCTCTCCAAATTGGTAACATTTCATTTATTTTGATAAATGTTATTGACACAAATACTATTATTACGCAAGAATCTTAAATGTTTAAGCCGCTTATGTATAATATTATATTTCATAATCTAAAAAAATATTCTATAAAATTTACAATATGGAAATAAGTAAATTATTTAAGAATTGCATTAAAAATTGATAGTATTTTGTTCTGTATATAAAATTGTTAATGTAAATGAAAAATACTTTATGGTAATAATCAAATTTATTTTACTTAATTATTTAATGCTTTTTTAATATTTATTTTTCAATTTGTAAACAGTTTAAATGTTTACATTTTAATATTTATCTATTCACTATTTTTCTTTTTATAGAAAAATATCATATTAATAAAGTATATACAACAAAAATGTAAATAGTTACTAGAAATTTGTAAATATATATATATATATATATATATATATAAATAAATAAAATAAAAATAAAATTGAAACTAATTAAAAAACTTTCCAGATAAAAAAAATGCTTTTAAATATATTAAAAAAAACATGTATTTCCAAACAAAAATGATCAAACTATACTTTTCACAAAATATTAAAAATATTTATCTATTCACTACTTTTCTTTTTATAGAAAAATATCATATTAATGAAGTATATACAACAAAAATCTAAATAGTTTCTAGAAACCTATAAAAAAAATATCATATATATAAATAAATAAAATTAAAACTAATTTAAAAAGTTTCCGGATAAATAAAATGCTTTTTAAATATATTTTAAAAAAACATGTATTTCCAAACAAAAATGATCAAACTATACTTTTCACAAAATATTAAAAATAAAAAGCTTTAAAAAAATTTAATATCACTTATACCACTTAGCCTGTAGCTGATGAATATAGATATGTAAAAGCCCCTGATATTTACCTTCCTTTTTTAATGGGAATTCTCTTCCTTCTCTTTATTTTTAGTTTGGGAAGAAAAACCGTAAAAGTAATAATGTCACTATCAAATTTAATTGTGTAATTTAATGATATCCAGTTTTCACAGCACATAATAGTGTTGAAATATATATTTAAGAGAAATATTAAAAAATATTTGATTTGTTGAGCTACCAAATGGGTCAGATTTGTATTTGACCTCAAAGCTTTTCATTCATAGTGTGAAAATTAATTGAAATTTTAATGTATAAAATAAAATATATAACTAGACAGAACTAAAAGAAAACAATTATTTTGGAGTAAATCTATAAATTAATTTAGTAAGTTTACAAGATAAGATGCATAAAATTTTTTTGTTTTGTCATAAAATCTTCAACTATTCTCAATGAAACTCAAAATGTAATATTACTAAAGGATTTAAATTTTTGAATAAAGTTATAATTTTTTACCCTGTATAAAATTTATTTCTTACATAGGAGAAAAAAATTCTGTAACATCATAAGTATTTTCTAGTATTTTGTAAACTTAAATCCACTTTAAAAGGAACCTTTTAATTTTTTTGTTATTTAGTTACTTATCTTGAATTCTTGATATTTTTCGCCTGAAACATATTTTGATTGTGTGATCATCAGTTAAAATAATTTAATGTTTATTTATAGAATCTACTGTAATAATCAATGGCTCCTGAAGCAAATATGTCTGTGATGAAAGATCCTCAAAGTTATGTAAGGTCCTTAGCCCTTCTTGCTAGTGCAGTTACTGTGGACAAACGAATCCCTATTCGTCGGTATTTTCGATCAGGATCAGAGATGTTACGTATGGCAAAAATGTATTTAGATGAAGCACAGTATGAAAATGCTTTTATTTTGTATACCAAATATACAACGTAAGTTTTAAAAAATTTTTAGTTACAATGGTTACCATTTTATATAAGAAAATCTATATGCTTTTTTAAAATAATATTTATTTTTTAATAATGAAAACAGAAGAAATTGATTATTTTTATTTTGTTTAACAATCCAATACAATACATGGCCTTACTTAGATTAGATATATTTTATAATTTTTCTTCCTCTATTCTATTTTTTTTTTTACTATAATATTCATTAATTTGTTTTAATAATTTTGAAATAATTTTCAATACAATTGATATTACATTTTTAGAGTTCTTTAGATCTATTTATTATTTACCTATAGTTTAAAAGTTAAGGAGGTGTATGTTTTCTAAAAATATGACTTGTAATATTCAAAACGTATGTCTTACTTTTTTATTTATCATGTTAAATTTGACTATTGGTTTCATAATAATTTCAAAATACTTCTAGTTCACAGTTATTTTTAATTATTTTATATTATTTTGTTTGTATAAATCTTTTAATAAATATTGTGTGTTATTTAGATTATTCATTGAACAAATACCAAAACATCCTGAATATCCAATGTTAAGTGAAACTGAGAAAATAGAAACTCGAAAGGTAGGGTATTAGTACAATAATATGATTATTTATCAATAAACATTTTCAATATCTGTGATACCAATTCAATAACTCTAAATATGATTAATATATACTCTAAATATGATAAATATATATCTCTAAATATGATTGCTTGTTTCTTGCTTAGAAAAGAGGCATTTGTGGGTTTTTTTCCTCTTATAAACTATGAAATTTTTTTTGAAATATATCTTTAAAATATGTTAAGTTCTTTTTATTAAAAATATTTTATAATTGATTTGAAGAATTATTATTTACTAACAATGTAAATAGTAAGAATTAATCTTAAAAAGTAATGGTGCAAAAATGTTAAAATAAATGTGGAAATATCAAGATTTAAATAATTATGTAACTAATTAATAATAAATATATATACCCAGTATATATATATATATAAATATATATATTTATTTCATATATTTTAACAATAAAAGATTTTTAAAAATGCTTTTGAACTAATGCATTTCATCTTTTCTAGAACTTGGAAGCTATATTTTCTATAGCGGAAAAAGTAAAAACGTCTCTTCTAATAACTTATACAAAGAAATATGAGAAGTGGAAGGAAGAGAGGGTAATTTATCTCTTTGAAACATTATCATTTTGTCTTTTCAAATGTTATCTAATTTTAATTTTTATGAATTATTGTTTTTCCAATTTACATTATCTTTCGAAAAATTTTTGCCAAACTTACACAGCTAATAATTTTATAGGAAAGGCAGGAAGCTGAAGAGAGATTGAGGCAACTGCAGATGCTGGAAGAACAACAAAATAAACTGAAGGAACTTAAATTAAGAGAAGACTTTGAAAAAGAAAAGAATTGGAGAGTAGCTCAAGGAAGAGAGATGCTGAAATCTTTAGAAACTGTTTATCCAGAATCTGTAAACCTAATTGATACCTATACCTTAGATGATAATGTAGACCAGAGGAGTAACAATAGTTCTCGTATTTCTGCTTATACTCCTCCACCTCCTTATGAGGAACAGTTTATTCCACCTATTGAAAAGTTAGTATATACTACAAAATTCTCTTGTAAATATTTAAATGATTATTACGCTAATTTTTATTTAACTTCTTTTATAATTATGCATTTTTTATAATTATGCTTTGTTTAAATTGTTGTTTACTGTGAAAAATACCTTTATATTGCGAAAATCTGCTGAATGTTCATTGTATAAAAACAGACGACAAATTATTGTTAACTATGAAATTTATTTGGAAAACTATTTGAGATTGGTTAAGAGCATAGCTTAGCATTCTAAAAAACTTTCATAACTTTAAACTTTGCAATCTGCATTATATTCTCAAAAGTCTATTCAACACTAATATAGGGGTGACAGAACTGTAAGTCAAAGAAGTCAGGAAATTTTATCAATCTGGAAAAGTCAGGGAAATTCGTAAAAATATCTGATTGCTGACGAGAATATTTCGTGCCAATTATGCATGGGATTAGGGATTTTGTTGCCAAGCATGCTTACCAACTTGGATCATTACTCATTTTATGACAACTTTACTTTTTTTTTTTTATGGCTGGCTGTTCAATTTATGATTTATCTCATTTTGAAACATGTCTTCCACTTTTGTATGCATTTGCTTTTATTTGTGCTCTTTTACAAAGTCAAATTATTATTTATGTGTATTTTAAGTGTATTAACCCTAAATTATTCAATCAAGTATTCTTTAGCCTATGCTTGGAATGCATACTTTAATTTGTTATTTTTATGTTTAATTAGTAAATGTTCAATTGCTAATTCTGCTCTTAAATTGGGCTTCCATTATATTTGTATGTAGAGGGAAAAAAAAAGCAAAATTCAATTGTATGGTGTTGTCTTTAAAAAACACATTCAAAGAGAATTACCATTTGCCATTTCGTGATGTTTTGCTTTTTTTTTTTTTTTCCCCCTGCTAGTTTCTTAAAGAAGAACTATCGATAAAATTAATCGTCTAAATCCCCCTTAATAAAAATAGTTTAAATGAAATAATTGATTTATATTTAGTTTAGTAAAAGTGGTTATCTTATAATAATTTGGGAGTTTACTGTAATGCAATGTTTTAATAGTTTTTATTATGTTCAATTAATTTTTTTTTCAAATTAAATTACATAAAAATATATTTTTCATATTAAATAACTGGTAAAAATGCTTTTATTAATGTATATTGTATACATGCTGTGATTCTGAGTAAGGAGAAAGCCAGGAAACTAATATAATTAGTAGCCGCAAGTCAGGGAAATGTAAGTTTAGTCGGAGAAAGTTCGGGAAATTTTTTGCACCGTTTTTGTGTTCACCCACTTATAAACTTTCAAAATTCTGTTTAATAAGTTTCCAATTGAATAAATACTCAAAAGTTTGTCAAGGGTAAAAGGTTACTTGAAATCTAAAAAATAAATAAATAAAGCAACAATTTAAAAAAAATTTGGTAGTATTTTAGCTTTACATTCTTTTTATATACATGTGCAAGTTATTTAAACTTTTTTTTGTTGTTCTTTAATTTTTTATAAGTGAAGTTCTTAATTTTAGCATTCTAAATCTAATGAAAATATTTTTAAAAACAGTCTTTACATTTATGCAATTGGTAATTTGTCTCAATTTTGATATATGTAGTGAATGTTCAGAAAATATTTGGTTTTAGAATGCCAATTTCTCTTGATTAAAGTTTTATATTTGTTCTTATTCATTTTATAAACTGTTAGTATTTTCATTTGCTGAGATTGGTATGAATTATAATCTCTTTTTTTTATGTTTTTTTTTTTTAAACATATTAAATTATCTATTGATTTCTTAGTTATACTGAATAACATATCATGATTCTCAAGTCTACTAATTTTGACAGGAAATTCCTGCTTATTTTTATTCTTCTTATTTCTTTCTTTTGCAGCATAATCAGGTAATTTCTGTAACTATAAAACTTCTTAATTTAAGATTAATATTTTAGCATACATGCAAAAAAATTTGTAATGTAAGCTAAAAGAGAAACAAATAGTATTCTGTCTTATTTAAAATATTTATACATATGAATAATACAGAACTCCACAAATAAAAAAATATGTATTTATTGATTATTATCAATAATTTGTTTTTAAAAGATTATAAGTTGCTGGATAATAAATTTTTACTTTAATTAAATGTGTAATTTTTTTTTTATTAAAAATAATAAATTTGATAACTAGTTGATGCAATTTTTTAATCAAAGAAGTATTTGAAATTTAATTATAATGTTTATTAATAAATTTGTTTTAAATATAATTTACTGTTGTATTATACAATTTTATTCATAGATATGATTCAGTACTATTTGACTTAAATAAAAGTTAAAGTAATTTTTTTAGTAAATTTTCATAAAAAAGTATATATGAAAAGTTTATAACATATGTGCATATATATTTTGTGCATAATTTTTCAAACAAATTACATAAACACTTATATGGATTAAAAGATTATCTTATCTTCTGGAACATGGATTTTAAATAATTGATACTTTTTTTTTATTTAAAAATTTATTTTCTTATTTAATGCAGAACTTGGTAAAAATGACTCCAAATATTTTTGATTTTCACTGTTTTTCTTTATAAGTATTACTAAAATATAAATATATATAATAATAGTTTAAATGCATGTCAGTACCTTTAACTTAATTTGTATTGATGATTATAGAAACTTTTATAATTCTATGGAACCAAAATTCTTTTGAATTGAAATAGCTGATTTACCTTGAAATTTCTTATTACTTTTAAATTAAGCACAATTATTATTCTCACTAACTTTGTTTTTCTTATTTTCAAATGGACATTTTGTTATTTAAATATTTTTATTTTTAGCCGAGCCACCAGCATGCCTTCTATTGATCGTAGCACTAAACCTCGTTCTCTACTGAGTCCAGGTCCTGACTCTGCATACGTCCATGGTCTCAGAATCGTTATTGTGCCTTTGAGAGGAATTGATACATTTTTAAGCCTTGCGAAACAAAACACTGACCGCAATGTAGAAACATGTGGAATACTAACTGGAAAAATGGTACGGCTATATTTCTTTATTTTTTTCAAAATTATTATTCTGTCTCAAGCATTGGTGATAAATATGTTCAAAGAAACAGTTAATTAACTCCCGTATGAGTAATGCAAATTTTCATGACGGGTTCTATGCCATAGTTGGGCATACAACAATTAAGTGGTGGATGTTTTTTTTTAAAGGAAGATAGTAATAATATTTTATTAATTACTGCAAACTTACTACAATAATCTTCCTTTAATCTGGCAAGCTTGAGACCACAACTGTGCTGGATTTGCAATTTTGTCAGATTGTTGAGTATCATTATACTTTTTAAAGGGGTATCAATAATAAAGCACTCTAGAAAAAGAAAAACAACTAAAACATGTAAATATATTCTGAATCCATGTATACAATATAAATATTTCATTCTAGAAACTATAAAATTAAATTCAAACATTGAACATTAATTTATTGAATATTCATGTATTGATATAAGAAAAGAAAAAAAAAAAAAAGCTCGAAAGAATAATTGTACAACCTGTATTCAAATCACTCTTTATAAAATTTCAGTTCTCACCTTTTTCTTGATGATTAATTATCTCTAATTTTTGTTGTCACATGCTTATGCATATTAGCACTTGAAGAACAACTGAGGACTTCAACATTTTCTCTACAGTACACTGTGTTATACTCAGTTGTGTTATTGTGTAAATGCTATATGGAATCTGCTAGAAAACAAGAAATATTGTACTGAAATCAAAATTGATAGTTACAATAAACACTCAGTGAAAATGCAAGTTAAACAAGTGGCTGCTGAATTTCTTTTAAGTTAGTGTCTGCTAGATCTATTTCTTGATCATAAAGATAAAAAATAATAGGAATAATTTCAAAGTGTTATACTCGTTTTGCATAAACAAAGGGTGAACTCAACATCGTATAATTTTTTTCACTGTATAAATATAATTGTTATAAAATAATAAACCAAAAATGAGACATCTCACAATGGCAATAACTTAAATATCTTTTTTTGTTGTTGAGTTCACCTTTCATATCCTCAACCCCTCTTATCTTTTTCTTTATGTTTTTAGCTATTCATTTTCATATAATATACATTTTATTATTTTAAAAAAATTAAATATTTCAACATTTTTATTGTTTAATGATTCAATTTGATTAACGAATGAATTAATTTATGAATGAATTAATTAATTAATATTAAGTATTTTTTTTTGTTAGGTTGTTGTTGATTACATATACAATTTCATGTTCTTTTAGTCGATTAACAAGATGTATATTTTATTATATTTACATATATTTTAAAAATTCATTTTTATCAACACAAGTTCAAAACTTATTGACATCAGAATATTTTCCTTAAATTTCATAAAAATCATTTTATTATTTGTATTTTCAAAATTTTAAAATGAATTTTTTTTTCCAGTCACATAATCAATTGATGATAACTCATCTCTTGATTCCTAAACAAACTGGAACATCTGATTCTTGTACAACAGATAATGAAGAAGATATCTTTGTATACCAAGATGAACATGACCTTATTACACTAGGTTGGATTCATGTAAGTAACATGAGTATGAGTGATTTTTAAAAACCCAAAGTGGGGAGTTGGCTAAAAGATTTCTGACTATCAAGTTGGATTTTTATACCGACTCCTGTCTCTTGCTTAATCTTAGGAATATTATGATCTTTACTAATGGATTTAGCAGAATGCGTAAAATAAATTCAATGATGTTTAATGAACTTGCATTTCCTTGAAAAAAATTTTTTTTTTTTTTATAACAAACTATTTGTTATAATTTTAAAGGTACAGTATTTGTACTCCTGTAAAGGGTATTCTTGTACTCTAAATGTGCTTACAAAAAAATTTATATATCTATAAAAAAAAAATAACAGTTCCAAATTAACTGGTAACAGAGCATTATAGAAGTTGAAGAGAAATAAAGGAAAATTGTAAAGCCACGAAGATGCCATGCTTTTAATGCATTAAATCTTTTTTTTTATTTTAATAATAAAATAAAGTATAATTCTATAAGTTTGCCTTTTATTGTTGATCTTAAATACCTTTTTATAAGCCTCAGTACTGAGAAAAGTCTTTCCATATTTACTAGGTTTGCTGCTAAAGCAGTAACTGATATGATTAGTGGATACAATGGAATTGTTTCTTTAACATTTTTAACAATTCCAAGAATTTTGGAAAAATGAAAATTATTTTTGAGTTGGAGTGTTAAATTGTTTCCTGCACTTTTAAAAATGCTTGACTATCCACCTGTGAATTATTTTTGGATCTGTTTCTTGTTGATTAAAATCTCTGAAATCATTTTTTATAGGGCAGAATGAATCTATAAAAGTTGTTTATTAATATTATTTTATTTTAGAGTTTTAGTAAATAAATATTCTGAATAAATTGTATTATCATTAATATGTTAATTATTATTGATGATTAGCAATAAGAAATGAGATCTTAGTTGTTAGTGTTTAGCAGAGTTATGAACTGAAATAGATTTTTAATATCATAACAGTAATCAATGTGTGTTACTATTCTTTTTTAAGTCCTAGCATGTTTAAAAGTTATATTTTTGCTCAATTTTCAATACAAAAAATGAATTTTTTTAAAGGGAATATTGACTCTATGGCATCTTTTATAGATATTGTAGTTAATTGATTAATATAAGCATGATAATTTATTATTGTAAAGCTGAATTCACATCAAATATTTAGTTTTTAAAAATATAAGTTCTTAGGAATGCAAGATTGCTAGTCATTTTTAAGGCTTTTCCAGTTTGATCGTGTTTACAGCATATTCTCTAACTACTTAATAATTCCAGAAGATTAATCAGTAGAATGCATTAATTCATGTAGTTGTTATCAAAAAGTTTAAGCTTTGAGGCAAGTCCATTAGAAAAGAGTTTTTTTAATCTTTTTTTTTTTTCCCATAAACTTTATTCAGAACAATATTTTTGAATGCATAAAATAAAATCAGTTGTGTTAAAAAATAACACAAATTGATAGAATTGTTCATATGCTGTTTTTTTTTCAATATATTAATAAATAATGAAATATTTAATAATGTAAGTGATGTTTTAAATTGTATTATTGAAGAATTATTAATTTGAATACTGTTGTTTATCTTAAATGAAAGTGTAATGTATAAAAGGAATAGGAAAATAAAGATAATGATTTTTATTTTCAAATTGCAATTATAAGTATTGTAATTCTTTTATAACGAATTTTCAACCCTTGTTGTGGATTTAACATATCTATATAAAAGAGTTATTTTAAAATTCTAATTTTCTACTTGAAAAAATATGTACATCTTTTAGATTAAACTCCTTTATTAATTATTTTTATTCACATGTCAAAAATTGTGATGAATTTTTATTTGATCTTTTAATTCCTTACAGACTCATCCTAGTCAAACAGCTTTTATGTCTAGCGTTGATTTACATACACATTGCTCTTATCAACTAATGATGCCAGAAGCCATAGCTATTGTGTGTTCACCAAAATATGAAAAGTGAGTTAAAAATATTTATAATATTTTAAAGTGTTTATTTAAGGATTGGTGTGAAATGTATTGAAAACTTACAATGTAGTTATTTCATATACTGTATAAAATATTTCAATAAATTATACAATAATCTTTTTTTAATCTGACACTGATTGAGCCTTCACTTGCGTATTTATTTTGTATGGAATTGGGCATCTGTTAACCCTCACTGCCAAATGGCACCTCAATGCTTCTCATATTGTCAGATATTTATATCGTCTACACAGGTTCAGAATGTCAGTAAATGCATTAAGCATGTACATGTTTAAATTATTAAAATTTTTATCTAGAGAGCTTTGTCTGTGATATTATCCCTTAAAACTATATTGACACTCAAATAAATCACAAATCTGGCACGACCATGGTTCTAAATGTGCTGGATTAAAAAGAGGTTACTGTTTCTTTTTAATTTAACCTCTTTGTTTAAATGAACATTTTAAATTGAAGATAAACTTCTTTTAATGCTTTTTTTTTTTTTTTCGGTAAATAATTGTTGATTTGTTTAGTTATCATGAGCTTAACATCGTTTAAGTCATATTTTTTATATTTTTAAAAAAAAAAAAGCTTTGGATATTCATAATTTGTATTTTTACGCATTTAACTAATTAAATAACATATTGTGTTATTAGTATATGCATTTCTTTTATTTTTAGGACAAGTATATTTTCTTTAACTCCTAATTATGGTTTGGATTATATATCTCAGTGTCAGCAGAAGGGATTCCATCCACATTCAAATGAGCCTGCTATTTATGAAGTAAGGATTTTTATGTTTTTTGATTCATTTTGTTTTTGCATATTTTTTTTTATATTTTTTTGTTGTTTTTGTTATTTTTATTGCCAATATTTATATTTTTTGATGTTTTTGTTATTTTTATTGCACCTTTAATTGAAAATATTTTCAGTAACATAATTTTTATGTAATTTTTGTTAAAGTTACTGATTTCATATTGTCACTATTTTTTTTTTTATTCAGATATTTAAGAAAATTTAACTGGTACAAATTGTATAAACCTGCCTTTTAAATAAATAAACCAATTAATTTTCAGTAACATATATATAATAACTACTTTTATATTTTTACCAAAAATTAATAGAAATTTTTTTGTTAAAAGTATTCAATGATTTATATCCTATAAAAAGTAATCCCACCTAAAAGTCACCTATGAAATATAATGCAAAGCATTAATGTAACTTTTTATTCAGATAAACCATTTTATTTTTATTTTATAAATACAATGTAGTTTCCTACTGGAACTTTAAATTATCTAAGATGACAGAAAAATTGTATAAAATACAAATAGATTTAAATTTACAGAAATAGTTTTAAAAATTGGAACAAAACCATGCAAATTGGGTTTTTACTGATTTTAATGAAATCGATTGATCATTGTTATGAATGTATAATAAGTGGTAAAATATTATTGACTAGTGATGGAAGCAAAAAGAAAGGCCTAATCATGAATAAAACTATAAACTGCATTTCAGAAAGCAACCAGGATTTTAAAATAAAATTTTTCAGCAAACTTGGCGTGGTTTTCAAAATCATGCATTGTATTCAATATTTGAAGGATTGCTTATTTTATGTAATTACTTGTCTTCATAACTATAGAAAATAATTTTTTAACATATGGAAACTGTTAGCTATAAATCCAAACAATAGATTCTGCAAAATGTAAAATTGAAATCAGGAAATAATTGTTTTCTATAATTAAATAAGACATCAATCATTATTATAAACAATCTAATATTCAATCTTTATTCAGTAATCTACATATTAAAACTTACAAAAAGATTTAATTTTTTTAAACCAGATTTTCTGATATTACTAAACAAATGCAGTCACATTGCATGCATTCAATTCTAATTAACAGTTAAATTTGAATATATATATATATATATAATATAATATAATATTGTTTTAAACAGAAACATTTGATTTATGTATGTACTATGCATTACTACTATATGCTATTTTGTATGTACTATATATATATTTTTGTGTGTGTGTGTGTAAATATACATTATATATAAAATATATGGGGTACAATCTTCAGTTATTGTTTAGAATACAGACTCCATCATTATCTTTATATGTTTTACTTCTTTGCTCTTGTTTTCATTATACATTTTAACTTGTTAATTGTATTTGTTTTTATTCATCATTTGATTAGTTCTTCACATATTTTTTGAATTTTTGAGGATCAAATGAAGTATTGTTTTTGTTGTATCTTGATAAAGGTGGAAGTCTTTCAGTGGTTGTCTTGACCATATGGGTCCATACTAACATCATTGTAGGAATCTGCTTCCTTTTGTTGAGCCTTGTGGTGGTTAGTTCAGTTTTGAACTCCCACATTTATTTTTAAACTACATACTCGTTTTGCTTTCTAAATTTTTGTGCTTTGGGGAAGGCTTCAATTCACCATAATCTAATCTGTTTAAAAATATTCTTGGTTATGACTTAAAATTAGGAATACCTTCTTCTGAATAGGCAGTAGCCTGGTGGGCAAGTGGCTAGCGCTCTGGTCTTTGGTATCCCAGGCTTCAGGTTCGAATCCTGGTGGTGGCATGGATGTTTGTGAGTGGTTTGGAATCCATGTTAAACTGTACGTCCCAGTCTGTTTAGCCCAAAAAGAGTGCATAAGATGACCGTAGAGCGACAAACCAAACTAAACCAAATCTCCTGAATAGGCGTCTACATTTGCCTGTTCCTATCTGTTTCTAAAAAGAATGTAGCACAATGTGATCATTCAAAATACAGAAAAGGTTTTTCAATCTATTTGTGATGATTTAAAAAAATTTAAATAAACTTATATTGAAAAACATATAAGAAGCATAAAAACTCATGGCTCACCCTACTTCTTCTTAATTCCCAGTATAGTTTTTATTTTTTTCTTGTAATCTACCATTGGAATTTTAAAAAGAAATTTTGTTTCTTTTTATGTTATTATTATTGAAGATTTTTGTTATGAATGTGAATTTTAAAGTGTTTTACAAGATTTGCTCTTATTTTAAAAATCTGAATGAATTCTTAAATTCATCTAAATCAAACTGTAAAACCCAAGCCATAGTGCTGTTATAATCCAGTCAAGATAAAAGAGATTAAGTACATAATAATAATGACTATAAAAAAAAAAAAATTACCTTGAAAATGGACAGTGTTTGTATTGAAAATGAATGTTACAATATATCTATTTGTCTCGATTGTTGTATTTATACATTATTTATTCTGATTTGCTTTATAAATATGCTTAGATTAATTAATTATGAGTAGCCAAGGCAGTTTGTTTGCTTTCAAATATGGTCCTAGGTTAGACACTTCTAATCTAAATTCTTCCAAAATCGTTTGGGGGAGGACTATTTTTCTATGCTTTTAAATATTTTATTAAATTTTTTGTATTACTTATATTGAGTGATATGATATAATCAACATTATTATTTTTTTTTTTTTTCAGGAAAGTGTCCATGTAAAACTGGATAATCATGCAACAATAAATGTTGTTGATCTTAGAAAGTGAACTATTCTATATACATTTTAACATTACTAGTCTAATTATATAATTCTTGAAATAGTTCCAAATCATGATTTTCAAGCACAACTGCTCAGGAATTATGTGAAGTAAGGATATAAAAAAACAAATCTTGGACAAGTAACGTATTAGAATAGGTAGACATGTGCAAAATTTAATTCATATGTAAAAATTGTACTTAGATTGGAAAAAAAAAAAAAAAAAAAAAGTCTCAAGAAAAATTCGAGTTATGTAGTCTCACATGTTTCTGTTCTACTTAAACAAACTAAATCAAGATGATGATATTTATTGTATACATTATTTTAAAAATGCATGTAAATTCTATATATGTTTTTGGAAAAATAAATTTGAAATTTTAATCTAAAGTTTTAAATTTTCTCCTAAAAAAATTATTTAAATATAGAGTTCATTTTTAAATAGGTGTACTCAAAAAGTTGGGAGACAACAAATCAAAAATATGTATTTTGCTTTAATATTATTTTAGTTCATCTTAATGATTTTCTGTAATATTAATTTTTATTGCATTTTTTAAGAATTTCTGAGAATTATTGATTACAGAAAAATTGTGTTGTGTTTTGAATGCAGAGGTTGCTTTCTAAAAATTTTAATGTTTTCTTTTTTTCTTTAAAATTTTATAAAAATATATTTTTTATATATTTTTGCAATGCAGCTTACTTAAATTTTTTATGCTTTTCTTTTCATATTATAAAAGTTTTTACTTTTTTTTTTTACAATATTATTATTAAAAATAATAAATTATCAAAATTTTAAAGATAGAGTAGCAACGAAAACAATTATAAGATTGTATTGATTTTAAAATGATATTACATTTATTATTTTATATTATGTATAATTTTATTGTAATTTTCATGTTAAATATTCTTTTTATACCTGGAATGTTTTGGTTTTAATATATTTATTATTTTCTAAACTGTATAGTCATTTAACATGTTCCTAAAAATTGCAAAAGGTATATTAATAAATATTTTTATAAAAATATAATTTATTAAAAAGGATAAGGTTTATTTATTTATTTATACGAATATGTGTATTATATTTTTATTATGTTGAAATTTGCTGTAAATTATATTGATATATATTAGTTTCTAATAAAGAATATGTTTTATATATAAATAAGAAAAAATATATATTTCATAATAAAAGTTGGAAAAAATATTTTTGTTGTGATATTAATCTGTCAAAATTTTGTTTGAAAATGTTTAGGACAAATGACGTATGTAAATTGGATATTTTTCTTATTTATTTATTCTTGAAATGTAAATTAGGGAAAGGATCTCTTTGAAATATTGTAAATTTTATGTGTGTATGCTAATTAACTATCTTAATTTATAATTTAAATGTTTTTCGTTTTAAATTTAATGACAAAAAATATGGTTATTTAAATACTCAAGGTTTTTGTTTGAAAAATTATACTTCATTATACAGTATTTTTTTTTTTAGAAATTTTTATTTATTTATATTTAATTACAATTTTGGATAATTTTTTTTTTTTTGTTGTATTTGGTTGTTAAAAGGAGATTGATATTAGTGTATCAATTGAATTAATAAATATTGATTATTGCATATTATATAAAATAATATATATTTTAAAACTTATTTTGTATTAAGTTTTCGATTTATATTTATGTTTATATTATAATTTTTAGGGTAATTTAAAATCTGGAATAAAGATTAATTTGTTGCAGGGCTGATAATATTTCTTCAGTTGCAAAATTTACCATTTAGGGAGCAGTTGTATTTACTTTTGCAAAACTGTGTTTACTCATATATTTTTTTATTTACTACATATGTGAAATATAATTAAAATGTTCTTAAAATATGAATGTTAATGGAAAACACATATGTCATGATATTTGTATGTCATAAGTCAAATCTATTGATTATAAGTATTCGCCATGATATTGTTTTATGCTTATAAAGAAAAAGCCAATATTTAACCCCCAACAATATTTAAATAAATAATATTTCAATTCATGTTGTTTTGGCTGACAAACAGTATGATAATTAAATATAAATTATACATATAATAAAACTAATAGATTTAAAGTTTCATTTAATCATTTATGAAAAATTTAATGATTGCACTTGCATAAGTGCATTAACATTTGGTGAAAAATTATGTTGGCATTCTGTTTTAACTTTATTATTATTTTTTTTTTACACGTAAATATATTTAATTTAAAAAATAATTTTTCCTTCTGTGTTTGAGATTAAATGCAATGTAGAAAATACCAAATAACTGTTGTTAGGTGATAATGTGAATGATTTTTGCTATGGTCATTTATTTATTTTGGAATAAGACATTTCTATGTGTAAGCGATTTCTTTATCCTTCCCTGCCTTTTTTTTTACTTGGGAAAATTGTATATATTTTTAAGACTGTGCTATTTACAAAAAACAGCGAGGCCTTAACATTTTGACTTTCTCTGTTGATGTAATTATGTATAAAAGATTTTCTAGCAGTATGATATATGCTAATGTAAATAAAATGATATTGACCATATTAGTTATTTTTAGTTTCTTTCAAATTTCCTGAGTTAATTATCATGTTATATTTTATTTTATCTATTTTTAAAGCCATTGTAAAACTTCCCTATTGAATATTTCATGTCTACAATTAGATAGTTTCCTCTTAATTGGAATGTAGCTTGATGGCCAATTGCCTAGCACTCTGACCTTTGATACTATAGGCTTCAGGTTCGAATCCTGGCAGTAGCATAGATGTTTGTTTGGTGGTTTTGGAATCCACGTTAAACTGTAGTTCCGGTCTAATTAGCCCAAAGTCAAAAAATGACCGTGTAGCGACAAACCAAACCAAATAAAATCTTAATTGGGAATTGTGACAAAGGTGACGAGACTAAAGAACAAATTTGTCCTACTTCCAACTTTTATCTGGAGACATATATTTCCATGTTGCAGAGTTCTAGATGCAAAAAAATATGTACATAAAATTGTACTTAAAATTTTAGTACAATGGCTCAAACACGACTAGCAAGGCTGGGTAGTTGCCGTATTTCTTGTTTATAATTATTAAATTGCTTTAATAAAATATAAAGTAAAACAAAAAAAGAGAACTTTTTGATTTTATCAAAGTTTTAATTATTATTAATGTACAAGTTATTTCAGTAACATATTTTAATTCGGCACATTTGGTACTACAGCCATGATGGATTATCGAGTTTCAGTATAAGTTTTAAGGGAACTATCAAAGATAAAGCACTCTAGGTGAAATTTAAAGGATGTGTTTATACACATTTTGAACCCATGTAGATATAAATATCTGACGAATGCGAACAGTATTGTCTCGCCATCTGGCGGTCCATGTCACAAACTTCCAAATCCGTAGGAAAGCAAAGGTTTATTCTCTGATCGGCAAGAATTATTAATTTTTGTTTCTATAAATTTATATTTTAATGCCCTTCGCAAGAACGTATTTTTGCAGTTTTGTTTTGTTTTAAATCAAGGATTAAAACCAAATGTACTTTGAAAAAAAAATGAAAATACAATTGTGAAGGAATATAGAAACAGGCTATCTATTTCCTTGATGACGTTAAGAAAACTTGATTGTTTTTGCAAGTAAAGAAATTAAGTATTGGAAAAGTTCAAAATATTTAACAATTCCACAATATTATTTCGAAAATATTTACAATACAAAGTATTTTTCTTAAAATGTTGATCCTATATAAAAATGATGGATGAAAGCTCAGAAAATGGATAAGGTTCGTTGGCTAAAGCAAAAATGCCTTTATTTACTATTGATTAGTATTATTAACAAAGAAAATTAAGTTAAAATGAATCCATTACTGTTCTAATAACACTCTCTTAGTATTATAATAATATTATTACCTGGTATTGTACAACATATAATTTTAGGAATCAATGACTGCTTTACATGTGTAAATAATGAAAATAAGTTATTTTAATCATTTTGGGATTTGCAGTTTTTGAATAATAAATGGCTTATATCGTTGTGTAAAGATCCGAAATTTTGTTGTTAAACCCAATTGATTACAAGCAATAACAATGTGATTTTCACTATTTTTTATTTATTGTGGACAACATTATCAAATTTATTCTAAGTTATGATTGTAATTATTTTTATCCTGGCAATTTCATCTGCTGACAGAATATGTTGGCATCCAAATATTCTATAGATAATCTTCAGAGACAGAGTTCATCTTAAGAGATTTATGTTTTTATTTAAGTATGGTTTTTATGTTGACGTGATTCAATCCAACTAGCAGGAGGAAGGGGGGGGAAAGAAACACATCATCTTTATTACATTTTTGCTGTACATCGGTGGGCCTCTTGTTCACTTTATAGGTCACGAAGGGCTCGTTCCCACCGAGGCGTTGAAGATTCACGCGGCAGGCAAGAAAATTTTTCGACCCTTCACAGAGGAACGTCAGAAATAGCATTACACCTAGTGAAGTTCCGCTTCGAGTTGAAAGTGGGTCAACTCAAAGCGGTGCATTTCAAACCAGTTTCAGGCGAACGTGGTGAAGCTAGTGATGGGTCAACTCTTCACGCTTAAAGCCTCACGCCTCGGTGGGAACGAGCCTGAATAGCTCACCAACAGGCATTGAGGGGGAGTGTTTTAAGGGGGGATTGCCCCGCATTTGCGTGTCGTATGAGAAAAAGAAAAACACTGCGAAGAGCCTGAGATGCTGTACGCTCATTGTCACAGTCGGCATCAAATCTTATCTGCTCACATTACCACTGGGACACATCAGTTTGGAACAAATAAAACACCTAGGTTGAAATTGAGAGGATGGTGTATTCTCCTTCCTACTCCACCATCCTCACTGAAGAACTTTCCGGTCGATGGTTTTACCATGCCCATGCTCGACATCGGCTCTCAGGCTTTCGGGTCGGCAGCACTTGTCAAGTCTCCGTACTTTTACTTCTGCTGTCCACTTCTGTGTTGGCAATAGTGAAGTTCCAATTACAAATTCTCTAATCCGACTCATCCGTTGGGACACATGACTTGGTGATGAGGCCTTCTTTGCTGTTACGTAAGTTCTCCTTCCCCCTACATTGCACTCTATGTCGATTCTTATTTTGATCTTCAATATATTTACAGGTTTCGGGTTCGAGTCCCGGCGGTGCCATGGGTGTTTGTAGTGGTTCGAATCCACTTTAAACTGTAGGTCCCGGTCTGTTTAGCCGAAAAGTGTGCACAAGATGACCGTAGAGCGACAAACCAAACCAAACTTCAATACATTGTTTCTTTATACATTGTTTATATATACAGTGGGTAAAAAAAAATATTGGCAATTGCCTTAATTTATTCATATTGACAAATAAATAAAATGTTATGCAATTTTAGCTGTCGTAATTAAATGCAAGACATCTTAGATATGTAAAAATAGTAACAATTTTATTTTTAATTTGCATTTTCTACGATTTTTTCTTTCAAAAACGAAAATTTGCATTTCAAAAGAGTATTGGCAAAGTTTTAACTGCTATGCAAATTTTGTTACATTGAAGTCACGTGATTCGACTGATAAGAAACTCTACCGGTATAAAGTCTGCAAAACTACTCCAAAAGTGTCTATGCATTATTTTGCGATTACTGCAGTAAAATGACTTCGAAATCGAAGGAGTTGGACGTTAGTGTTAAAAACACGATTATTAGGCTCAGAAATGAAGGTTTAACTTATCGTGCTATAGGAGTGCAGTTCAATATAAGTTTATTTACTGTCAGAAGTGTTGTAAAAAAGTTCAAGGAAACAGGGATTAACGGAAAATAAGACTAGAAGTGGACGACCTCGAATATTTTCTACACGAGAAGAACGTGTCATTATTAACAAGGTTAAGAAAAACCCAAAAATAAGTGCACCCCAGATAGCTAAAGATGTTGCTTTCACTTCGCAAAAGACTTTCAGCATACGGAATGTTTTACACGAGAGAAGTTATGGAAGGGCAGCTAGAAAGAAACCATTCATCTCGGAGATAAATAATGAGAAAGAGGTTGGATTTTGCAAAACCCCACTGATTTATCTGAAGAGTTTTGGAACACAGTTATTTTTTCCGACGAATCAAAAGTTTAACATTTTCGGCAGTGGTGAGGAGGAGGCCAAATACTGAATTGGAAAAGCAACATTTAACTGCTACTGTAAAACATGGTGGAGGCGGCGTCTTAGTTTGGGGCTGTATGGCAGCTAATGGAATTGGCAACCTGCATTTTATTGATGGTATTATGACAGCACGTACATACATTGACATTTTGCGCCATAACTTAAAAAACAGTGCCCAAAATCTTGGCTTGGGAACAACATTCGTTTTTCAACAAGACAATGACCCCAAGCATACAGCGAATCTCACTCGTGAATGGCTACTCTACAATGCTCCTCGCCAATTAAAAACCCCACCTCAATCGCCTGACATCAATCCAATTGAAAATTTATGGCACCTGCTGGATCTAGAAATCAAGAAACATAAAATTTCAAGTAAAGACGACCTCAAACGTTTACTCTTGCGAGAGTGGCACAAAATTCCCAACAGTACAACAAAGACCTTAGTTTCCTCCATGAGAAATAGATTACAAGCTGTTATAGATGCAGAAGGTATGCATACAAAGTACTAAACATATACTGATCGTGCTTTTTTGCTCATAATTTTGCCAATACTTTTTTATCATGTAAATTTTGGATTTTCTCGTAGATTTTGACTAAAAAAATATTTAAATGAAAATTTCGTTATATTTTTTGTCTTTTCTCCTTCTGTAATCGCTATGTTAAAATAAAATTTGTAAACATACTTTGTTAGCAAATATGATCATTTATAGGCAATTGCCAATACTTTTTTTTTTATCCACTGTATATGTATAAATTTAATAATATTTGTTTCGTTCTTCCTGGATTCCCGACCTTTAACTAAAAATTCAGTTGTACATTAACCCTCATGAAACTTTATTTCAATATTTTCCAGTAACAGCCACTTCTAAATGCTGTATTTGTATATTTTATGGTTCTCAGCTCCCTCAATGCAAGATATTTACCAGACCCTTTTTAATGATGTGTTTACAATTTTGTTCGCTCTGACTGCAGATGCTTGGAAACTTTCACAGTTAGTGGACCTCGCTTATAAGCTCTACTGTGGTCTTTCCGAAGTTGGCTCAAACTCTTTAAATTCCTTGAATTTGTTAATAAAATGAAGTAAATAGATTCATATCTTTTATCCACAAAATTCACTTGGCTTTCGACTACAACTCGAGCAGCTACAGTGCTGTTGCGCACGCACACACACACACACACACATAACACTGGGTTGTTCGGAAAGTAATTCCGTTTTTTCCCAATAGAGCAGGGGTCTCCAAACTACGGCCCGCGGGCCAAATCCGGCCCGCCAGTGTCATCAATCCGGCCCGCGACAGCGAATAGCTTATTGGTGCTGTAATAAATTGGATAAAAAAAACACAGAATGATAATAACTCGGTTTTATTGACTTGCTAGGTAAAGCTGAATGACAAGCATGATACGCAGAAAATTTAACTTAAGCATAACAACTAACAAATAATTGAAATGAATCCCCCTAACATTATAAACTAGTGAACATCCCGCTGTTACCCTCCGTAGTTATACCTATTTCCGCTTTTAACCACTAGATGTCGTCAAGTGTCACGGTCGTATCGGTAAGCAGCACAATAGTAATTGTAGTAATTGAACAACCGAATTTAGCACGCGTATGCTCGCTCAGAGCGCGTACTTGACGACTAGTCTAGAAATTATAGATAATGGCAGAAAAATTAAAACGGTTTTGGCCCTTGGTACTTACTGAGTAAACAGTATGGCCCTAAGACTGGAAAGTTTGGAGACCCCCGCAATAGAGAATGGACTTAATAGCAAGGCTGTGGAAAAGCTTGTTTTATACAGCACAACAACTTTGTTTGCTGCCCTATCAAATACTGAAAGTCGAAAGCAGCATTTTCTGCATGTTTTACTTTTTTATTATCAAAAAGGTAAAAATGTTGTCCAAGAGAGAGAAAAAAATTATTCGAAGATGTACTGACAGAACGCCAGTGATAAAAATGGTTTGTAAAATTTCGTTCGGGAAATTTCGATGTCGAAGGTGCATCACCTTCTGAAAGGTCATTGGAGTGGATGAAGGCAAAATAAAGGCATTGATTGATGCGAACCGTAATACATAACTTGTGAAATATCTGAGAGATTAAATTTATCGAATCCGACCGTTCATAATTTCGTGAAACGCCTTGGTTTCAAAATTTCAAAATTCGGCATATGGGTACCACATGTTGAAATTTATTCCGTTGCATTCACGTCTACGATTTGCTTCTCAGACATCAAGAAAACTGTCCATAGTTGAAGTGAATCATTCTGAATCAATTCTGAAGTGTACTGTCAACTGGACAAATGGAATGATTCATTCAAACAGAAATGCCCCAAATCGACAGATTACCATCTTTGTAGAATCATACAAAATTATTTTGCAGGACAGCTGATTTCAAGAGAAGAGGTTGAGATAAAGCTTTCTTTTTCAAGACAAAACCAAATGAAAGGTATCGAAAAGCTGATGGTGAAATGTCGCTGAAAAGACAACGTTGATAATTTAGTGACGTTGAAGTGACAATGTTGATGATTCATCATCATCAATAGCACGACAGCCCAGAGTGGGCCAAGACCTTCCTTTGAAGAGATTTTCATGCATTCGTCTGGGTGACCATGGCCCTCTAATTCTTAACCTTTAGTACAGAAAAATCTTTTCATCTGCATCTATCAATCGCAACTTGGGTCATCCTTTTCCTCTTTGTTCCTGTGGCTTTGCCAAAATGAGCCATTTTTACAGGGTTTAAATCATTCATTCTAAATGTATGAGCAGAGCAGTTTAATCTATTGATCTTAAGATGTTGGATGGATGAATGAATAAGTATATTTTTAGATTTATTTCTATAGGGAAGAAGACAAAACTTTTTGTTAAAACCTGATAGGGATGCATATGGAACCATTCATGAAACTT
Organism: Caerostris extrusa; assembly: GCA_021605095.1. Lineage (NCBI taxonomy): Eukaryota > Metazoa > Arthropoda > Arachnida > Araneae > Araneidae > Caerostris > Caerostris extrusa. The sequence continues at coordinate 94,843 of BPLR01004810.1, read as the reverse complement.
TACTTGTATTCTTTTGTTTTATAACCAATCATGCCCTTTTGTTTCAAATTTGCCTCGTACACTAAAATTTGCAATGATATACAGCAATGACTTGTCATATGTTTTCTTTGAGTATTGTATTATTACCTGCAATAATATATTTCCTCCGATTAATTACATTAGTAGACTTCTCTGAAACATTTATTTAATTAACTCCCCGGCTCTATAGTACATTTGGACAATGGCCTCCCTAACAATACAATTCCAAAGCCGTCTGTCTCGAGTCCAATTGGTTTTCCAATGTGTGATCTTTAGGTTTTTCAGATCTTTTTTCACTTCATCAATCCAACTCTTTTTTTTGGCTTTCCCTTTTTCTGTGGTCCTGACACTTTCCCTTAAAAATCTGCTATCGTCCATTCTCTCTATGTGTCCCATGCATTGAATTCTCTTTGACTTTATGTAATTTGTGATATCCTTTTCTCTAAACAATTTTGTATTGCGGCCTGATTTTCCAATTGGCTAGAGCTGTGGCCTTTGGTACCACAGATTCAGATTCGAATCCTGACAGTGGCATGTATGTTTGTGAGTGGTTCGGAATCCACGTTAAACTGTAGGTACATGTCTAATTAGCCTAAAGTGTGCACAAAATGACGGTAGAGCGACAAACCAAACCAAATAATTTTGGAATTTCCTGATTGTAACGCCTCCTCTAAACATTACCCTCTCTGATAGGTCCAAATATAGCTCTTAAGATCTCATTCTCCCAGATTATCAACATCTTCCCTATTTTTAAATTAAAATCCCGGTGAAACATTTATTACAAAACTTTAAAAAAAAAAAATTGGCTTAAAAAAATTACGATACATACATTGCATTATTCTCAGTTAAAAAAAATTGTACGCAGAAAAAAAAAATATTTTCTTATAAATATTCGATTTCATTTTCTTAAGAAAAGGCTTTTCCAATGGAATAGTAATTTCACTTTATAATGCACTTTATATTTTGAATTTTTAAGTCTTTTCATTTATAATGATGTTTGCAGACAAACTAGAAATGCTGAACAATCACTGACAAAAAAAAAAAAAAAAGCTTTTTTATATTACAAAGCCGTAAAATCGTCAACAGGACATGATCTCATAAAATTATGAAAATTGGATTTGCTGACGAGGGATGATCAAAAAAGGGGTTCGAATTTACATAATTCCTTGATCCCATTGAATAAAAAAGAAGTCGCCTTTTGTTTTTTTGACAACAAACGGAGCATTCCACTTCGTATGATATATTTTTTTTCTTATTAAATCAGCATTCTGCTGACATTTGGATTTAAATTCGTTTTTTACTTTCTACGTAGAGAATTTACGTTTTTTTTTTTTTTTTTTTTTTTTTTGCTTTGTCTTTTCTATGATATTTAACCTCGAAAGTATTGCCTGTATTTTCAAAGTCGTAAAAGAAATGAGGGACATAAAGAAGAATTGTGCTAGTAAGGCAAGTATTTTTGGTATTGTAATGCTCATGTTCTACTTATGCAGTACATGATTCAAAAGTCGGTATGTCCATGAGTTTATTATCGACTTTTTAATAACAGAATGTAATTACAGTGTATCTTGTAGAATTGCTGTTTTCAAATGAAATCATTGTAAGCGCTCAAAATTATTAATTAATTTTATGCTCATGTTAATATAGCTGTTAATTGATTATTATTGTTAATATAGCTTCGATTATTTGGTTTGCGCTCTACGGTCATTTTCTGCACACTTTGGGCTAATTAGACCGGGACCTACAGGATGGATGTCGATTCTGAAAATGGGATTTAAGAGGATTCTAAACTACTCACAAACATCCATGCCACCGCCGGGATTCGAACCTGAAGCTTGTGGTACCAACGGTCAGAGAGCCACCCAATTGGCCATCAGGCTGCAACGTCTTTGACGAGAATAAGCGGTCGACTCTAGTTGACAATAGGAAGAATTAACGATTCATTTTAGTGGTAATACTTGATATGGGCGCTAAGTGGTATTAGGAGTAGCATTAATTTTAGCATCGGTTGAATTCAACTCTTTGGAAAAGAAGACGTTGATATGAGTGGTTAATTTTAATAGTGCTTCACACTAGGTAGTATATTTTGAGTAGCGTTAACTTTAGCACTAGTTGAATTCAACTGCTCGGAAACGAAAGCGTTGATAAGAGAGGTTAATTTTAACATTGATTCGCATTAAGTTCACGTTTGGTACTAGGTGGTATTAGAAGTTGCATTAATTTTAGCGCCGGTTGAATTCAACTCTTTGGAAAGAAGGTGTTGATATAAACGATTAATTTTAACAGCTAGGTTCATTCTCGTTCGCATGATTCTCGTCATACGATTCTAGGTTCATTTGACACTAAGTTCATTCTCAACATTAGAAGTAGCGTTAATTCCAGCACAGGTTAAATTCAGCGCTTTAGAGTGGAACGCGTTGATAAGAGCTATTAATTTTAACACTTATTAAAAAGCTCGTTTTAGCTGCTGCATTAGTTTTTAATTCTTGATAAACGCAGCATACATGAAATTCAAAGCATTCGTGTTCAACTCCACTTAAATTCCACATTTTTATCGCTTGATAATAATTATTATACATAAAAGGAAGCAAAATCAAAATACTCTTATTAAATTATTTTAATCTTGTAAATTAAATTAGAAATTTTAATTTTCTGAACGTGAAAAATTTCTTGTGCAATTGTTGGATAAAAAAAAAATGTAATCCGAAAATATAACAGATTTCTCCTGTTAGGTTTCTCAATAAACATATTTTATGTTACAATTCAACTTAAAGCTGTTGGTTGTATAGTATTCATGTACATAACTTACCAATGCATTACAAAATTAAGGGCTTTAAAAAATGATTAAAATTAATCATCAATTTATATTAACTGTTTTTTTCGTCTTCTGATGACAAATATTAACAATGTGACACACTAGCGTAACCTCTTCATGTTACCGTTTTTTTAATTGAATTTCTGCTCAACATTCACTTTATGCGCCTGAAATGCCAGCTGCTTTAAAAGGCGTCGACATGTACGGTGTGAAACAGTAGCTTGAGCATCTTCTGTTTTTGAGGTAAGGTCCAGGTGAAACATTTATTACAAAACTTTAAAAAAAGAAATGAAATTGGCTTAAAAAATAACGACAAATACCCTGCATTATTTTCAGTTTTTAAAAAAAATATTTGCACACAGAAAAAATATTTTCTTATAAATATTCGATTTCATTTTCTTAAGAAAAGCCTTTTTCCAATGGAATAGTCATTTCACTTTATAATGCACTTTCTGTTTTTGAATTTTTAGTTTTATCATTTATAATGATGTTTACAGACAAACTAGAAATGCTGAACAATGACTTAAAAAAAAAAAAAAAAGAAAGAAAAAGAAATGCTTTTTTTGTATATTACAAAGCCGTAAAATCGTCAACAAGACATGATCTCGTAAAATTATGAAAATTGGATTTGCTGAAGAGAGATGATCAAAAAAGGGATTCGAATTTACATAATTCCTTGATCTCATTGAATAAAAAAGAAGTCGACTTTCGAATTTTTTTTTTTTTACAACAAACAGAGCATTCGACTTCTTACGATATATATTTTTTTCTTTATTAAATCAGCATTCTGCTGACATTTGGATTTAAATTCGTTATTTACTTTCTACGTAGAGAATTTATGTTTTTTTTATATTATTATTATTATTTATTTATTATTTTTTTTTTTAATGATATTTAACCTCGAAAGTATTGCCTGTATTTTCAAAGTCGTAAAAGAAATGAGGGACATAAAGAAGAATTGTGCTAGTAAGGCAAGTATTTTTGTTATTGTATAAGTATATCGCAAGTATTTTGTTTTCGTGTTCTACTTATGCAGTATATGATTCAAAAGTCGGAGTTTATGAAGAGTTTATTTTTGTCCATGAGTTTATTATCGGCTTTTTACTAACAGAATGTAATTACAGTGTATCTTGTAGAATTGCTGTTTTCAAATGAAATCACAGTAAATGCTCAAAATTGTTAATTAATTTTATGCTCATGTTAATATAGCTGTTAATTGATTATTATTGTTAATATAGCTTCGATCATTTGGTTTGCGTTCTACGGTCATTTTCTGCACACTTTGGGCTAATTAGACCGGGACCTACAGGATTGATGTCGATTCTGAAAATGGGATTTAAGAGGATTCTAAACTACTTACAAACATCCATGCCACCGCCGAGATTCGAACCTGAAGCTTGTGGTACCAACGGTCAGAGAGCTACCCAATTGGCCATCAGGCTGCAACGACTTTGACGAGAATAAGCGGTCGACTCTAGTTGACAATAGGAAGAATTAACGATTCATTTTAGTGGTGATAGTTGATATGGGCGCTAGGTGGTATTAGGGAGTAGCATTAATTTTAGCATCGGTTGAATTCAACTCTTTGGAAAAGAAGGCGTTGATATGAGTGGTTAATTTTAATAGTGCTTCACACTAGGTAGTATATTTTGAGTAGCGTTAACTTTAGCACTAGTTGAATTCAACTGCTCGGAAACGAAAGCGTTGATAAGAGAGGTTAATTTTAACATTGATTCGCATTAAGTTCACGTTTGGCACTAGGGTGGCATTAGAAGTTGCATTAATTTTAGCGCCGGTTGAATTCAACTCTTTGGAAAGAAGGTGTTGATATAAGCGATTAATTTTAACAGCTAGGTTCATTCTCGTTCACATGATTCTCGTCATACGATTCTAGGTTCATTTGATACTAAGTTCATTCTCAACATTAGAAGTAGCTTAATTCCAGCACAGGTTAAATTCAGCGCTTTAGAGTGGAACGCGTTGATAAGAGCTATTAATTTTAACACTTATTAAATTCAACGCTCGTTTTAGCTGCTGCATTAGTTTTTAATTCTTGATAAACGTAGCATACATGAAATTCAAAGCATTCGTGTTCAACTCCACTTAAATTCCACATTTTTATCGCTTGATAATAATTATTATACATAAAGGAAACAAAATCAAAATACTCTTATTAAATTATTTTAATCTTGTAAATTAAATTAGAAATTTTAATTTTCTAAACGTGAAAAATTTCTTGTGCAATTGTTGGATAAAAAAAAAAAAAATATAATCAGAAAATATAACAGATTTCTCCTGTTAGGTTTCTCAATAAACATATTTTATGTTACAATTCAAACTAAAGCTGTTGGTTGTATAGTATTCATGTACATAACTTACCAATGCATTACAAAATTAAGGGGCGCTTTAAAAATGATTAAAATTAATCATCAATTTATATTAACTGTTTTTTTCGTCTTCTGATGACAAATATTAACATTGTGACATGTGTAACCTCTTCATGTTACCGTATTTTTTTAATTGAATTTCTGCTCAACATTCACATTATGCGTCTGAAAGGCCAGCTGCTTTAAAAGGCGTCGACATGTACCGTATGAAACAGTAGCTTGAGCATCTTCTGTTTTTGAGGTAAGGTCCAGGTGAAACATTTATTACAAAACTTTAAAAAAAAAAAATGAAATTGGCTTAAAAAATAACGACAAATATTCTGCATTATTTTCAGTTTTTAAAAAATATTTGTACACAGAAAAATATTTTCTTATAAATATTCGATTTCATTTTTCTTAAGAAAAAGATTTTTCCAATGGAATAGTCATTTCACTTTTATAATGCACTTGTGTTTTTGAATTTTTAGTTTTATCATTTATAATGATGTTTACAGACAAACTAGAAATGCTGAACAATGACTGACAAAAAAAAAAAGAAAAGAAAAAAAGAAATGTTTTTTTTTGCATATTATAAAGCCGTAAAATCGTCAACAAGACATGATCTCGTAAAATTATGAAAATTGGATTTGCTGACGAGGGATGATCAAAAAAGGGTTCGAATTTACATAATTCCTTGATCCCATTGAATAAAAAAAGAAGTCGACTTTTGAATTTTTTTTTTTTTTTTTTTTTTACAACAAACAGAGCATTCGACTTCTTTCGATATATATATATTTTTTTTTTTATTAAATCAGCATTCTGCTGACGTTTGGATTTAAATTCGTTTTTTACTTTCTACGTAGAGAATTTACGTTTTTTTTTTTTTTTTTTTTTTTTTTTGCTTTGTTTTTTCTATGATATTTAACCTCGAAAGTATTGCCTGTATTTTTAAAGTCGTAAAAGAAATGAGAGACATGAAGAAGAATTGTGCTAGTAAGGCAAGTATTTTTGTTATTGTAATGCTCGTGTTCTAGTTATGCAGTACATGATTCAAAAGTTGGTTTGCCCATGAATTTATTACCGACTTTTTAATAACAGAGTGTAATTACAGTGTATCTTGTTGAATTGTGGTTTTCAAATGAAATCATAGAAAACGCTCAAACTGTTAATTAATTTTATGCTAATATTAATATAGCTGTTAATTTAACGACTTTGATGATTTGGTTTGGTTTGCGCTCTACGGTCATTTTCTGCATACTTTGGGCTAATTAGACCGGGACCTGCAGTTTAACTTGGATTCCGAACCATTTCACAAACATCCATGCCACCGCCAGGATTCAAACCTGAAGCTTGTGGTACCAACTACCGCAACGACTTTTGGACGAGAATAAGCGGTCGACTCTAGTTGCCAAAATGAAAATGAACGGCTTAATTTTAGTGGTATATTTTTGCTCTGGGCACTAGATTGTGTTTGGAGTAACATTAATTTCAGCGCCGGTTGAATTCAACTCTTTGGAACATAAGGCGTTGATATGAGTTTTCAATTTTAATAGTGCTTCATACTAGTAATTTTGAGTGTCGTTAACTTTAACACCGGTTGAATTCAACTTCTCAGTTTGGTTTGTCGCTCTACTGTCGTCTTGTACACAAGGACTAAACAGACCGACCTTGTTTACAGTTTAAAGTGGATCCCAAACCACAAACAAATCCATGCCATCGCCAGGATTCGAACCTGAAGCCTTGGTACCAAAGATCAGAACGCTAGCCAATTGGGTATCAGGCCGCTTCCACTTCTCGGAAACGAAAGGCGAAGGTTGATATGCAGTGGTTAATTTTAATAATTCACATTTATTTCACACTCGGCACTAGGTAGTATTTATTTTCGCACCGGTTGAATTCAACTCTTCGGAAAGAAGCGTTGATATGAGTAGTTATGATTAACAGTGATTTTATTTATATGTATTTATATGTATTTATTTTATATGTAGTTATTGAATTCAACTTTAATTTGAAAGTGATTCAAATTCGATTACTATGTGAACTAGTGTAAACGATAATTTTAATACTGTTGATATTACAATTATATAAACGAAGTTGATATGATTGATTACAGCGTTTCACACTAGGTTCAATTATCGACGTTAGAAGTATATTAATTTTAGCACAAGTTAAATTCAGCGCTTTAGAGTATAACGCGATAATAAGTGAGTTATTTTAACATCTGTTAAATTCAACGCTCGTTTTCTGCTGCATTAATTTTTAAATCTTTAGATAAACTTAGCATACATGAAATTCAAAGCATTCGTTTTCAACTCCACTTAAATTCACGTTTCGATCCCTTGATAGTTATTATTAATCAAAACGAAACCAAAATGCGCTTATTAAATTATTTTATTCCTGTAAACAGAATTAGAAGTTTTAATTTTCTGAGCGTTGGAAAAAAAAAAAAAATTGTTAAAAAAAATATAATGAAAATATTTCTCCTGTTATTTCTCAAAAAACATGTAAAATTAAGGACCTGAATGGTCTCCTCTGGCGCTCGGTAGCTTTTTGGGTTCTCAACAAACGGTGCCATTTTTGTAGGTTAATCAAATCCGTAAATCGTCGTAATTATTGCTGCGTCCGTTGTATATAGTATTCATGTACATCGCCTTAAGGCATCAAGACATTGCAAAAATTAAGGGGCTGCATTAAAAATGGTAAAAATTAACCAAATTAATTTATGTATATGTCATGTAAAAACTTACCAAAAATTGCAATTAAGGGCGTTAAAAATAGTTAAAATTAAAGCATTTTTAAACATTTAATTAAAAACTAATTTTTAAAAACTCTGTCTCGTTTTCTTGATCACAAATATTAACAATGTACTACACATAGTATAATCTCTTTATGCTATAATTTTTTTTTTTTCAATTTATGCACAACATTTACATTATGCGTGTGAAATGGCAGCTGCTTTAAAGTGCGTTGTTCGTTGACATCACAAACTGTAGCTTGGCTGGATAATCTTCTCAAATTTCTGGGAGATTAAATACTACCTTTTTTCTGCTATCCCTTTTTCCACTTTAGTACTGACTTTGACTCCCTGTCCGTTACAGCACTCGTTCCTCCCAATTTTTTCCTCTATTTCAAATCATCATTTCAGTTGATTTATTTCTTGAAAATTTCGAAATTCATATTCGAGCAAAAATGTTAGGCATTTCATTCCTCTAACGACAGGACGGGAAAATGGAGTCCTTTTTTTGATACGTACGCTGAAGGAATTAAAATGAATGTTGCGAAAATAGCACTATTTGTAGAACTCTATGAACTGCATGTTCACGTCTAATACAACTATGTTGTAGCTGTTTCTTATCCCACTTGGTTGACAACAACATATAGATCAAATCCATGAACCAATATGTTCTCATGGAAGGAAGGGAAAAGGCAGATTCTGTTAAGATGGAGCACCCGTAGGTAGAAGTCCGATTGGCTCTGTTTCGCTGAAGAAGGAGGCCAATGCCTTCCGGGAGGACTTTTAAGGGAACTACCCCCACTTTTGCATATCGTATGGGAGATAAACCCAGAAAACTTCCACCAGGTAGTCCGACTCACGCCGCAAGAGGCTGCCCATCACGAACGCATCGAGTTTTTTCATCTTTTGAAACAGTGTCTACAACAAAGCCGCCAGCTGGTTGAACCTCAGCCCTAATGCTCATCAGTGGCGCACGCTGTAACTGAGACACGACTCAAGCATACAAGTATATATATACACTTTCATTTGTTAAAACAGTTCTTAGTAGATTCATGGGTATATCGATTTTTTGGGTCATACGATCATGGCCAACTTGACATGTGATAAGATCAGCTTCATGGGATGCCTTAGGTATAGCTTGCCTCCATTTACGTATGGGAAAATAACTTAAAAATCTACAACAAATCAGCTTGATTGCCAAAGCAAAACGTAAGGCACGTTCTCACAATCGCCATCGAGCCTCCTTATTTCTGAAAAGCAGTCACTGCAATGTGCACCTCATGTAGTTTCATTATGACGCAGTATGATTTTTTTTATTTATAAGACATTATTAATATAATTTTGAACAATTGATGATTGTTTCCATGGTGAAGTATTACTACGGGCAGTCAGAAAGTTCCCAGCATTTCGTTGTTCTTACCACAATATAGGTGCAGATTTACTTAATCGTCTTCAAAGTGGGCTCTTTCGAACACTACATCGTTCCTACCACTGCTGGAAAACAATGATGAAAGTCCTGTTGTGGTATCTTCCGAAAATTCAGCCTCGCGTTGGTTTTGATGTCTTCTATGGTGGCAAAACGGTTAAATTTGAGGCCAATTTGATTATGGGGTGGTTGGTGGAGGAGCGGAATGTTCTTTTCTGCGAGCCATGTCTGCACGGCAATCGATGTGCGGAAGGAAGCAATGTCGTGATGCAGTGACCATCCTCCATGGCATTTGGCGTGACATTTTCTTTTTCAAAACTTGCACGTGCAAAGGACCGTCAACAGTTAGTCCAGCTGGTGCAAATTCATGGTGCATCACACCTTTGTTGTTTAAAAAGACAATGCGCATCACTTTTGTTTTGGATTTGACATGACGTGATTTCTTTGGTCGAGGAGAGGACGTTGTGTGCCATGCTGATGACTTCATCTTTGTCTCCGGGTCGTAAGAGCACACCCAGGTCTCGTCACCAGTCACGAAACATCGGGCCCTCTGTGCTTTTTTTTTTCAAAACATTTGGTGAAAGTCACACAGCTTGCAGTGAGTTCAAGTAGTAAAAAATATGTTGTTGTTGTAGTTTCTTATCCCACTTGGCTGGCCAAGCCCACGAGCCCATATGTACTCATGATTGAAGGGGAAGGAAGCAGCTTCTGTTGTGATGGAGCACCCGTAGGTAGAAGTCTGACTTTGCCTCCGTGACGCTCTTACAGTCATAGAAGACCGGGACCTACGGCTTAAAGTGGATTCCGAACCATTACAAACATCCATGGCACCGCCGGGATTCGAACCCGAAATCTGTGGCACCGAGCACCAGAACGCTAGACACTCGGCCATTCAGGTCCCAAATTTTGTGAGTGCCAACGGTACGCGGTGTTCCCAGGTGGTCACCCACTCAAGTACTGACCGCGCCCAATGATGCTGGACTTCGGTGATCTAACGAGAACCGGTATATTCAGCAGGGTATGGCCGTTGGCAGTAAAAATATATAATAATAGTAAAAAAATAAATTAATTAAATTGTGTAACATTTAATTAACGAGTTACAATGAAATTCCGGGACTTTTTGACAGCCCTTGTATTTCAAAATTCTTAGACAAAAAAGAAAATTTTATGATCCAGGTTCACATATTTTTTTTTTTATTGAATATCGATGAGAATAAGTCTTGAACGATGAGTTTATTGAGCATCGATATCACTAATAGGCCACCGATTAGCTATAAGGGTCTTGGGGAGGCCTTTAAGGGTAATTGCCCGGAATAAAAAGTGGAGAAATCCTTGAAAACCCGGAAAAATCCATCCAATAGATCCATCCTGACTCAAACTTCTTATCTTATTTTAATAATATCTTCAATCATGTTTTCTCTTTTGACAGCTCATCATTGATTACACCGTTTATGTCATCTTCAATACTTCGATGACTACTAAATAAAAGTTAACCATTTAGATGTTCTTTCTCTAATGCTTGTTCTTTTTCTTTATCTAATGTTCTCGCTCTACTGTGCTTCTAAAGTAGGTTGGTAGATGATAGGACACGATATTACTGGTAGAGTGGCAAATATTTTTATTAAGAGATATATATTACGATATTTATCCCTGTTGAATTCGCCTAATAAAAGTTAAACCATTTAGACGTTGTTTGTTGTTGTTGTTGTTTCTTATCCCACTTGGCTGGCCAAGCCCACGAGCCCATACGTACTCATGGTTGAAGGAGAAGGAAGCAGCTTCTGTTGTGGTGGAGCAACCGTAGGTAGAAGTCTGACTTTGTCTCCGTGACGCTCTTACAGTCATAGGAGACCGGGACCTACGGCTTAAAGTGGATTCCGAACCACTACAAACATCCATGGCACCGCCGGGATTCGAACCCGAAACCTCCATTTAAACGTTCTGACTCTAATGCTTGTTCTCTCTCTATCTCTAGCTAAAGTTCTTGTTCTATTGTATTTCTAAAATAGGTTGGTAGATGTTAGGAGTAGCAGATGTGAGAGGGTTATAAATGGTGATAATTAGAAATGAATTTTAACTACTAATTAATAATTAAAAATAAATTTAATTAAAAGTAGTTAAATAATATTAAGTAAAAAAATAACATTTACTCCGAGAAAGAGAAATACTATGAAAATACTGAAAAATCACAATGAAAATTCACATATAAAATATGAAAAATTTCGCATAAAAAAAAATACTTTCTACAACAAGAGAGAAGTAAGAAATGATCATATTTGAATGTCATAAAAAAATTACCTTGAGACCGGACAAGTTTTCATAAAAAAAAACAGGCAATATAAAAAAAAAAAATGTTTTTAAGTCAATTCCTACTTTTTTTCACTATATTACAAAAAGTCCTTTATAAATAATTTTCATTCATTTTTTTAAGTTCATCTGGTGACATCTATTGGTAGAGATATGCAACTTAAATCTAAAATTAAAGCTAAAATTAATTAATTAAATTTAATTACTGAATTAATATTTGAAAAAAAATGATTGAATGAAATGAACGATTGAAAATGAATGATGAAACGATTGAAACGGTGATATGATGATCGAAAATGAACGACTGAAAATTTGAACAAGATATATATAGGAGAGCGCTAATAGAAGAGAGCGCTAACAAGATTATCATAACAAAGTAATGGAGGAAATTATCGCCGTTTGGCGACCGCCAATTTCGCACCAAAACAGGGATTTGGCGTCATGCTTATACCATAGTAGAATCCACTTACACTCTTGTAGAATCCTCTACATTCATGCATACATTTCGTTTATGGGTGAGGAGGTGGGTATGTTCAAGCCCACCAGCCCATGAATATGTGCCAGTAGGAAGCTACCATGTGGTTAGAATGCGATGGTGGAGTCGGTTGCAATTGCTGCTTTCAGATAATGAGCAGATTCGATGGCGATTATGATAATCTGTATGATAGTCAGGCTACCTGATGGGGATTTTCATGGTGTTCTCCTTACAACACGCATTTTATTAAATTTTTGTAATTTTATTATTTTTACCAAGTTGTCAAAAATTAAAGTTATTTATTTATTATTATTATTTTTTTGATAATTTTGATGGAAACGAATTTTTTTTTTACCTTATCAGATGTTATTTTCAGAAGACAAGATGATCTGTCATAAAAACAAATACAAGCAATTATCGTTTGCCGGGAATGCGAAAAATTAAAAAAAAAAAAAAAAAATGTTATTTAATTTTTTTTTGTTATATTACATTTTTTTTTTTTTAAATTTATTCCCTACCACATGAATTGCACTGGATGATTTCAGTTTCCATTTCCAAAATATTGTATTAAAATATAGGAATTTCTTTGTGCTATCAGTTTTTAAACTATTTGAAAATATTTTACATAGGTTTTTGAATTTAAGAATAAGCCAATAAGAAATGAATTTATTCTCAATTGTAATATAAAGTTAATGACTCAATTTAATAAAAGTTATTTAATGATATGACTGATAAAAAAACTGACCTAAAACATTTTCTAATTCTTCTTGTAATTCTTTCTAATTCTGGGAATTCTTGTTAAAAGGAGGGAGGACGAAAGTAAAAATATCAGAGTCAATGCTATTAATTATAAATCCTTTGAATTTCTTTATTGCTATATTCTTGTAAAATAAAATTTGAATATAATTTAATTATTGTTGTTATAATGCAGCTGGCAATACAGTCACAGTTAATCTTTATACCATAAGCAATGGCTGTACCGCTGTTACTCATTTAGCATTACCCAGGGCACACGTGCAGCTTGAAGATATGCCACGGACGCGAGTAACACTACTCCCACGACGCTCTACAATCCTATTAAGACCGGGAACTACGATTTAAAGGGATTCCGAACCACTACAAACATACATGGCACCGCCGGGATTCGAAATAATTTAATTGTAAATCAGTTTAAAACTCTAGCTTAAAAAATAAAATAAGCATCATTTAAGCTAGCTAATATACTAGTTTAAATGATGATTATTTAGTTTTTAAAACTAATAAGCATCAACATCATTATTGTAGCTGTGATATCACAAAATTATTTCTGAATCTAAAATAATTTACTTACACGGCTGAGTTTTGTAATTCTGAAATGTTAATGTAAATATTTAATTTAGTTAGGGTATACGAAACGAGATGGCGCTGCAAGATCTCCAGTTTACAAACTAAACTAAAGTAAAAGTAAACACACTTAGTGTGAACGGCGGAACTGTTTAGACTAGTCAACATCATTAGCTTTTCATAATTTAGTTTTATTAGTTCGCCTTTAATATTTGCACTTCGTAGTTTCATGTTTGCTCTGGTAATCTTCATAAACGCCCTAAATAGTTTACTGAAATGTTATGACATGAAAATAACATGGTGGCCGTGAAATGATTTGAGGGTGTCTCGCTTCAAGTTGATCTCACAGGCATTCGAAAAGTTTCAAGGGTGTTCTGTTATCGCTTTGATAATATTGAATCTAATTCATTCTGTTGTATTAAAGGGAATACATTTTATAAACGTTTTTTTAAAAAACCTTCTTTTTTAAAAAATTCATTTTTTTTTAAAAATAAATGTTTAAAGATTTACATTTTTAGAATCTTCACACAAACACTCAAATGAAAAAGAAAAAAAAAAAAAATATTTAATTGAATGCTTTAAATCTTGTTGGTCAAACATTTATCTCATTCATATAAAGCATCTGATTTTAATTATAACTTAGCTATGAATTTATATCTTTTTAGCCCTTGTTTACACTATAGTTATTTTTTGTAAACGCGTTGTTTACTTTTACGAAATAAATAGGGAATAGTGCATTGGATTTCGAAGCCGGCAAGTGATACCTAATCGAAACCATGCCATAAACCTAACCATGGCCCAATAACAATGACATCATCTAACTTGCAGGAGGAAATAAGTTAGAAATCCCGCTGGTGGCATTCGTTGCATTCACTATTTACAGAAGAAGGAAGATTCGATTGTGATTTTGATAATGTGTTTAAGCGTCGAATCGATAGTCAGGCTTACATAAATGTGGGACAATCACCCCTAAGTCATTTCTGAAGGCCATACCCTCACTTTGTCACTCGCTGCGTGTGAGCTTATATAAGTGGAATATGAGAAGCACTGATACAACAAAAGAATAAAAACCCATTAGAAGCTTTTAAGTTCCTGTTGATGATGAGTAGGATAAATCCATGGGGCGAAAAGTCCTTCCATATTGCGTTCGAGTAGAGGTGGAAGGAGTAAAAAAATTGGACTCTTTTCTTGTGGGTGATCGTTCTAAACTGCGATGGCGAAAATAGGAGTGAAATGTAGCGATCCTCCTCGTGGTGAATCCTAGGTAAAAGCTGAATCTGCTACATACCTACCATTTTAATGGTAAATGACTTCAGATTAGATTGTCCAATGATAGGTAATACTTAGTATACATAAAAAACTTTCTTATAACAAGAAATTATCCGATTTCTACAGATTTGTTTGTTGTGGTCGTTTTCAATATTAGGCGTCGTCATCCCCACAAAAATAGCAGATACGTAGCTGATTCAAAGGATTGCTAAATTCTAGCAGATTACCTAGACTGAACCTAAAAAGGGCCTTATGCTAAAATACTTTATGCCACTAAACAGTACCCACGCATTTTGTCTCACAATTTGGAACTAATATCTCCGGCTTTCACAACTAAAAGTTCGCTGGAGCCCAACAGAAGGACTTTCTGGCCAACAAATTTGGTTTTCCATTTTATATACTTGCATTTTTTTTCGTAGAAATTAGAAAAAAAACAATTCTTTGGAAAAATAAAGTTGCCATAGCATGTCTCTTTCACTTCATAAATGAAAATGAGTATTGCATAATATAAATAAGATCTGTTGTATACACAGTGCTGGAATATTGCATATTGCACATACAAGCCTGCTGGATATCTATATATATATATATATATGCACATGGCCGAGTGTCTGGCGCTCGGTACCATAGGTTTCTGGTTCGAGTTCCGGCGGTGCCATAGATGTTTGTCGTGGGCTAAAACCGTAGGTCCCAGTCTAATAGGACTGTCAACCCTACACCGTAAAAAGAAAGTATTTCCTGTCTAGAAATCTGCCAGTAGGCAGACGGCCTTGGCCTCGCCATGAGGCTGTTGCGCCACTGATGATAATTAAATTGTATACTTTTAAGGGAATTTTTTTTTATTAATTGTATAAATTTAGGAATAATTCCTTTAAGAAGATTGTGAAATTCTTCCCAAGTCAAAAACGGTAAATGAAAATTCAATTGTATTAAATTAGAATGATAAAATTAAAAGATAATTTCAAAATAGTTTAATAATTAAAAAACAATTAAAAAGAATAAAAAAAAATTAAAAAAACTTCATTTATTTAATATTCAAATATAAAAATGATATCTATAAATATAAAAAGATCTGTATAAAATGATACAACCACAACTCTTACGCATAAAACATTTAAATTTCTACATATTTTAAATACTTCTAAATAGCAATAATTTCTTACAATTATATACATATTCCTAAAATTCTAATATTCAGAACATTAGAAACAAATATCAGATACTTCGTATCGATGTCTCTTCTAAACAACACGTCAACATCTAGCAAATCAATCAAAATCCTTTTTATTCGTCGTCCCATTTTCCCCGGAGCATATCTATCTTCAGTTACAGATACAGTGTTATTGACAGACGCCTTAATAAATTAACAAGTTCCGTCGTTGTCACTGGAATGGAAATGAATCCGTTACATTAAATGTTCAACGAATATTAATGGGAGGCAGCTGTGAAGGTAGCGTAAACATTTCTTTCATTTCGCTGTGCCTCGATAATGAATCGATTACGATGGAGAGACGTAAAT
This sequence comes from Caerostris extrusa, assembly GCA_021605095.1. Classification (NCBI taxonomy): domain Eukaryota; kingdom Metazoa; phylum Arthropoda; class Arachnida; order Araneae; family Araneidae; genus Caerostris; species Caerostris extrusa. The sequence continues at coordinate 78,594 of BPLR01004810.1, read as the reverse complement.
AAAATCGATTTTCTCCATTGTTGAATGAAATTACAGAGAATCGTCTGCGAAATGTGTTACGGGCGCGCGAAATGGAGTTCTAGTTGTTTAAATTAAAAAAGAACAAATAAATAAAAGAACTCGTAAACTTTTTCATTTTAATGCTTTTTTTCTGAAGGAATGTTTTTTTTTTTTTTTACAAATTGTTGAAAATATGAATAATAACAGATGTAAATGAATTGATCTTTCTCGAAATAACAATAATGCATCAGTAATAACTTTTTGTTCTTCGAAATATGTGTTTCATATGTTCTAGCGAAAATTTATTTCCAGAAATTTATTAATTACTTTTGTTTTCACATATGACGCTTTATTTTATTATATTTTTAAGAAGACCCGCTCATTTTCTAAATTAATATTTGAAAAAAAAAAAAAATCGGATTTTTTTAGAGACATCCGTACTTCGGTCTGACAACCAAATTGGCGCGAAATTTAGTAGAGAGATTAATTTATATGTGTTAAAAATTGATTTTGGAAAAAATATAAATTCGAACATCACGGATATAGAGAAAATGTAGTGTTTTAGCAATGCTTAAAAACATAGGGTGGGTTTTCACTGGATACTAAAATCTCACGTCGTAGAACGTCAGCCAATCAGAAGTCTGATTAAACAGGAACAGTTAGGCTGAAATTCTACAATACACATTGATGAATTGCGGTAAAGATACTGAATTGAAATATTTTCTTTTAGTAGGAAATTTGTCCAAATCTCAAAAGGAATGTTTATATTAGCACATGTTAAAATGTACTTTAAGGTAAATTTTAGATCCCACCAACATAACCAGCTATACTTTCAAAGCTCATGATACAGCTCTCGGTTCACAATAACTACGTCTACAAGTGGATAACGCGTTAGATTTTCAACTAAAGGATCTTGGTTCGAAACCCAGTAAGTGATGTCAGAACTGAAAGTTTTCATTTCTATGTACAGGAGGGTCATGAAATTCACTGATTGAAAATTCCTCTCGTTAGTGTTGAACCGGGGGTATGAATCTCCTAGATGCCAAATCTGAGGGTTGCGCTTCACAGAGTAGCAAGATCTTTCAAAGGTTCTTGGTTCGAAACCCGGTAAGTGATGTCAGAACTGAAAGTTTTAGTTTCTATGTAGAGGATGGTCACAAAATTCGTCGATTGAAAAAGTACTTTCGTTGGGGTTGGATAAGAGGGTTACGAATCTCTCCTAGATGCCAAACCTGAGGGTTATGGTTACAGATAAGGTCTTTCAAATAAAGGTTCTTAGTTCGAAACCCGATAAGTGATGCAGAACTGAAAGTTTTTGTTTCTATGTACAGGATGGTCACGAAATTCGCCTATTGAAAAGTCCTTTCGTTAGGGTCGGATAAGAAGGTACGAATCTCCTATATACCAAACCTGAGGGTTGCAGTTGCAGTGTAGCAGGGTCTTTGTACTGTAAACTGGGTAACTTTTAATCTTGTATATGGTCTATGTTATTAAATGGGTTTGGGTGGCCTGGTGGATTGTATATTAGGTTGGCAAGCCAAGGATACTTAGTTTAAAATTCGCCAAAGACACTGAACCGAAAGCTTGCTGTCTATGACAGGGATGGAAGCGATAAATCTATAAACCAGAAAGTACTAAGTTGAGATCAAATAGGAAAAGATGAAGTTGTATACCTCAAATCGCCTTTTTCATACCAAAATTATAAAAAGAATATCTCAACTCTATCTACAGTGACGTAGTCGGGTTTTATAGTATTAACAGTGTTATTAAATGCTATTATAAAGTATTTCGTGTTTAAAAAGCAATATCTGTATTAGTTTCATATGCGAACTGTAAAGAAAAGATTAGAATTGAAGCATCCCATGTAAAGACCGTCATCGAATACAATTCATCATTTTAACAAAATTAAATGCAGTTGCAAACGGTGCGATTAATTCTTCTAGTAACTGCTAAAACCCATCACTACGTCACGATTCCAAGTCGCGCATGTTGTTAGTGTCGCCTAATTGAGTCAATTAAATGATATCCTCATAATAAAAGCTGCATTCATTTGTTGATTCATATCGCAACGAACGTTTAGAATTGAGTTAGAACATTCTAGGAAACACTAGGAATATTCTAGGACATAGTTACACTGATGTGTTTAAAAAAAAAAAAAAGCTGTTCTGTTTTTTTGAAATTTATTTATTTATTTTGTATAATTTGTATTGTTATCTTAGAAGAATATGTTTTTTTATTCATTTGATATATTTAGAACTAAGAATTTTATTTGTTGAGAATAGGGCTGTTGAGTATAGTCAGGAAATTGAATGAGTAAATAAATGAAAAAATTTGCAAATTTGAATAAATTAATTAAAAAAGTAAATAAATTTTTAAAAGGAAAATTTATTAAAAAAAGTAAATTAATGAATAAACAAGTAATATAGATTTTTTTTTTTTTTTTTTTTTTTAAATTCATACTCTTTTTCACTCTATTGCAGAGAGTCCTTTATAAATAATTTTCATTCATTTTTTTTTTTTAAAGTTTTTCTGGCGCCATCTATTGTTAGATATATACAAATTAAATCTAAAAAAACTAAAATTAATTAATTTAATTTAATTACTGAATTAATATTTGAAAAAAACTGCATTAACATCAACTATCATCCACTACAAGTTAAAAAAAAATGTATTTTAACTTGAGTGGATGAATAAAAAGTATTTTATGGACGATTGAAAATTTGAACAAGATATATATAAGGAGAGTGTGAGCTAAGGGAAGGAATTGAATAAATAAATAAATTAATCAAAAAAAGTAAATAAATTTTTAAAAGGAAAATTTATTAAAAAAGTAAATTGATGAATAAATAAATGAATAAATTAATGAAAAAAAGAGTAAGTTAATGAAACAGAATAAAATGAATAAATGAATGAAAAAGGAGTAAATTAATGAAAAATGAGTAAATAAATTGAAAAAGAATAAATAAATGAATGAAAAAAGAGTAAGTTAATGAAATAGAATAAAATGAATAAATGAATGAAAAAGGAGTAAATCAATGAAAAATGAGTAAATAAATTGAAAAAGAATAAATAAATGAATGAAAAAGAGTAAATTAATGAAATAGAATAAAATGAATAAATGAATGAAAAAAGGAGTAAATTAATGAAAAATGAGTAAATAAATTGAAAAAGAATAAATAAATAAATGAAAAAGAGTAAGTTAATGAAATAGAATAAAATGAATACATGAATAAAAAAAATATAAATTAATGAAAAAGGAGTAAGTAATGGGGAAAAGTATATCAATAAAAAATGAGTAATTGAATTGAAAATGAATACATAAATAAATGAAAAAGGAGTAAATAAATGTGTAAGCCAATAAAAAATATGTAAATAAATAAAATATGAATTTTTCAAATATGTTTTTACAAATGCCAGGGATTTTGACTTCAGGTAATTCCATATTAGAAAGGTAGATTCGGTATTAACTTAATGAATTTTAGTTTTTTAAACGTTGAAAACTTAGTCTTTTTCTTCACATGAAATTTTTCTATGTATTCATTTTGTTTTCTAGTAAAATAATACAATTTCTTTTTATAACTAATTATCAATAATAATATGGTAAAGAAAATTTTAAAATAAATTAATGAAAAAAAGAGTAAGTTAATAAAACATGAGTGTGAATAAAAAGTGCAAATTAATAAAAAAAAAAATGATGCAATTAATTCAGTACAATTAAGTATAATTTTTTTTTCATGATGCAAGTTTCTTATGGATGGTCATCTTGTGCATACTTTAGGTTAAATAGACCGGAACCTACAATTTAATGTGGATTCCGAACCGCCAACAACCATCCATGCCACCGTCAGGATTCGTACCTGGAGGCTGTGGTACCAACGGTCAGAGAGCTAGCCAATTGGTCACCAGGCTGCATTCTTATTGATAAGACCATGGCTTGCTTGATTCGAAATATGACAAGCAATCCTGAAAATTAAACTTCTGTGTCTGTGTTAGGCATAAGCATAATTCATAAGCCAGAAAGTTTTTTCATTGTATTTTAGGAAGCTGGTGAGGAAGGATATCGTCTCTGGGGAATGTATGTTCAAAATTGTGTTGGAAAAACAAGGGCTAGTTGTAACGCTAAATCTACTGTACTATATATCTATCTCTATTGTAAATTTGTATGAAAATGTCCAACATTGGGAAACAATATCATAATTAATTTCTTAGCATAAGTCTAAAACTTAAAGAAATTTCAGAAAGGTGGAAATCAAAATTCTAAAATGGATAAAGCAGGAATTGATATAATCATGACCAAATTTCTATCAAATAATAATTCATTAATCATAGAATTCATAAGAACTTTCTTCTGTTTCAGTACAGAGTTCGACAGTGTTGTTACAGATTCAACGAAAAATATGAATTTAAGTTATAGTCTTATGGTTACCATAACTGTCACGGGAAACTTCTAATCTTGTTTGGCATTTTATAGCTGCCACCCCCACCAGTTTTCTTCTCTTTCGAAGAGTAAATTAAGAGGTAATAATCCAGTCATTTGCATGTCATATTGGAGATAACTTGGAAAACACCTATCAGGAAGGCCCACTATCGATCTAAAACACTTTATCCCAATTACCAAGAATCTGCTTGTGAGCGATGTGAATTGTAAAGCACGGCAGCATCGGGAATCGAATCTTCTCTAAATACAGATCATAAAGGTACGAGTAGTATAATTTTGCATTATATATATATATACAGTCCAGTCACATTAATGTGACCACCTGTCAAAAGCCAGAATAGACACTCTTGTATATTCTGGCTTTAAGTGGAGTGTGGAATGTGGTATTAAGTGGTATTTAAGGGTATTAAGTGGAATTCTTTATATACACTCCACTGCAATGTGCTGCCACCAACCTCTTGTGATTGGTTATTTCACGTTGACGTCGAAAGTAGGTGATGGTCACATTAATGTGACTGGACTGTGTATAATGTCAATTTATTTAATATTTAACGTAATATAAATATACGATTGCAAATTCAATTCATAATACTCTATTATTATTTTCTGTTAGCTGTCTGAAGGATTATCCCTTCTTGGATTCTTTAAGCTTTCTCAAAGGAAGCAAAATTTTTTCAATACTCGATACTCAATCGTAAGTCATTGTTATAGTTTCTATTTAAAATGAGTTTACACCAGATACTAAAATTTCACGTCACAGAATACCAGTTAATCGAAAGCCTTTGTGGATAGGATCTAAAATATGCATGCATTGGATCTTAGAGCCAGGATCTAAAATATTAAGCCATGACTGAACTGCATGAATCCTATAGAGTTTTCAACGATAACAAAAAAATTATGTAATATATATCTGTAGATTATTACATTGGATAAAAATGTAGTATAACATTTTTGTGATACCATCTTATCACAACAAATATAAACAGCATTGGTATGGCATCGATATATTGATAACACATTCTCTATGATCCAATAATGGACAGTCAATGCTTTGATATATATATATTTTTCAATGTGAGATTCGATACCTTCCATCGAAATCGAAATCTCTATTATATTCTCCGGAAACATTTTTTCTCCAATTACAGTTGGGATTCCAAGTTCGAGTTTTTTTTTCCCTACAAAGTTGGAATGGGGCTGGGGGGGGGATATAATCATGATAAAAGATATCGAAATAAGATGGGAAAAAGAAGAGCAACAGAGATTTCCTCGTTCGAAAACGGATCTGTACGTCAACCAAATACCTCTCAAGATTAGAGTGTAAAAGAAGTTTTGGTGGAAAAGAATTTATTATACCACTTTGTTGGATACGGTTTCAAATTTTCAATTTTCATTTATTGGGGTTTTTGGATTTTTTTTTTTTTTCCTGAATAACTAATTTAAAGTTTCCTAATATTTCCTGGTAAGAAAAGTTTTCAGAGATTTGGCGCATAACCTTTTATGGATTACATGCCTTTTTTTTTTTTTTTTTTTTTTTTGGAATTATTATAGATGTGTTTTCTTAAATTTGTACTCATTAAGGTGTCAATAAAAATTTGATATTTTAAATGTTTAATTTAGTTTTTACTTTGAATGCAGTAATTTTTTTAAAAATAATAATGTTACATTTTTTTGTGCTTATGGTTAATAATTTTAAGGCCCTGATGGCCGAGTGACTAGCGGTCTGGCAGCTCTGATGAAACAGTTTTCAGCCTCGAATCCCAGCGGTACCTTGGATGTTTGTAGTGGTTCGGAATCCACTTTAAACTGTAGGTCCTGGTCTGTTTAGATTTTTTGTGCACAAGATGATCGTAGAGAGATAAACAAAAACAATCTATGACTGGTATGATTTTATTTTGATTTCTTTTAACTTTAATTTGGCAAGATATTTTCGAAGCATTTTTTGTAAACTTTCATCTAAAGAAGACAGGATCTTAAATATTTGAAAGCCATGACTGAACTGCTTGAATCGTATAGAGTTTTCAACGATAATAAACAAAATTATGTAATATATATCTATAGATTATTACATTGGATAAAGATGTCGAATAGCATTTTTATGATACCATCTTATCACAACAAATACAAACAGCATTGGTATGGCATCGATATATCGATAACACATTCTGTATGATCCAATAAAGACTATCCATACTTTGATATATATTCGATATGAGATATTTGATATTTTCGATATGAGATTCGATACCTTCCATCGAAATCGAAATCTCTATTATGTTCTCTGGAAACTTTTTTCTCCAATTACAATTGGGATTCCAAGTTCGAGTTTTTTCCCTACAAAGTTGGAATGGGGCTGGGGGGGATGTAATCATGATAAAAGATATCGAAATAAGATGGGGAAAAGAAGTGCTACAGAGAGGTATTTTCCTCGTTCGAAAACGGATCTGTACGTCAACCAAATACCTCTCAAGATTAGAGCGTAAAGAAGTTTTTGGCGAAAAAGAATTTATTACACCATTTTGCTAGATACGGTTTCAAGTTTTCAATTTTCATTTATTGGGGTTTTTGGATTTTTTTTTTTTTTTTCAATAACTAATTTAAAGTTTCCTAATATTTCCTGGTAAGAAAAATTTTCAGAGATTTGGTATAACTTTTTATGGAGTACATGCCTTTTTTTTTTTTTTTGGAAATCTTATAAACGTGTTTTCTTAAATTTATGCTCATTTAGGTGTCAACAAAAATTTGATAGTTGAAATGTTTAATTTTATTTTTACTTTGAATGCAGTAATTTTTTTAAAAATAATAATGTTACATTTTTTTTTTTTTTGTGCTTATGGTTAATAACTTTAGGGGCTGAATGACTAGTTTTTCGTGAAATAGATTTCGGGATCGAGTACCGGCGGTACCATGGATGTTTTGTAGTGCTTCGGATTAATTTTTGCCATTGGTTTCGGTATAATACGATTGTAGAGCGCTGGCCATAGGGCTGACAACCCTACCCCGCACAAAAAAAACATCTTTTGTCTGGAAATCTGCCAGTAGGCAGACGGCCGTGGCCCACCATGGGGCTGTTGCACCAATGATGATGATGATGGTTACTAAACTTATTGCTGCTTTATTTGATGTTGTTTCATGAATTTCTTTCTTTTTCCAGTTTCGGATGTTTAGTATGTGAAATCTTTTAATCGGCTGGCAACTTCACTAAAAATGTTGTGTTATCTCGTGTTCTGTATATATTAGGCCACGAATATTCCACCGACAGGCATAGATGGGAGGCCTTCTGTGTGGACTTTTAGGGCCAACATAAGTAATTTGAAGGGTGCCCCGCCTTTGCGGGTCGTATGGAAAGAAGACTTGTAAACTCCCGTCAGACAGCCTGATTATTGATGCCATATGATTTTACAAAATAGTGTTATAATCAGTTCGAGTCTCCTCATTTGTGATACTATTGAATACAATAGATGCCATCAGCGGATTTTAACCTGAGTTCTTCTGCATTATAGCTCCACAAGTAACTACTAGGCCGCAGGTTGAATTTCACTAATTTTAAGGGGCACGACTTTAGGAGTGTCGAAACGTTATTTTTTTTATGTGGACAAATAACGGCGGCCTGATGGCCAATTGGCTAGTGCTCTGGCCTTTGTATGACAGGCTTCAGGTTCTAATCCTGGCGGTGGCATGGATATTTGTTACTGAATCCACGTCAAACTGTAGATCCTGGTTTAATTAGCCTAAAATATAGGCTTGGTTTGTCGCTTTAGGGCCATTTTTTGCTCACTTTAGGCTAATTTTGACCGGAGAATACAATTTAAAGTGTATAACAATCATCCATGTCACTTCCAGGTTTCGAACTTGAAGCCTGTGATACCAAAAAAGCCAGAGCGTCACCCAATAAGCTATCGGGCAGCCATAGTAATATAGGTAATATAATAATATTGAATTTGTACTCCAAAATTGGATGTTTTGACCTAACTCATTCGCATTAGAATGGCAGATATATAGCAAATTCAGCTTTACCGAAGGAGGCTTGCTGCACTGCATTAACATTTCGCCGTTGCAGTTTAGAAAGAAAAAAATCTAGGAGATGGTGTTTAACACAGTTTTTTACTGAGACTAATGAATTTATCGTGTCAATTCCTGTCCTAAAAATTGGGTTCAGCTTTGCTTGTTAAGTTGCGTACGTAGCTTTCCAATTCGTCCTCTAAGTGGGAGGGAGGACTTTAAGAGGTAACAGCTTCGCATTCGTATGTTGCACACCGGGAGAAGAAAGAAGAATTCTCATCCTGGTGGGCAGGATATCGATTCGAGACGCTTTACTCACTTTGTCTCAATCGCCATCAAGTCTCATTGTTTTTGAATGCAGTGACAGCAATGAAAGCCATCAGTGGATTCAAATTTGGAGCCTTGCTACACAGAAACGGTTTAAAAGTTGAAGTTTGTTCTCCGTTCGTTTTTTATTATATATTTATTTTTAAGTTTAATAAATTAGAATGTGATGAAGAGATAAAAATTATATCTGTTCATTTTACATAAAAAAAAAAAAAAAAAAAAAAAAAATGCTGGATTTTATACCACAATACTTTAAGGGATATCGAAATGAATTGAGAATTAATCCATTTTTTTGTGGCATAATTTTAAACATTCTTGAATCCGGAAAATATAATCAATGTTCAAATACCTTAGAAAGAATGGCGATTTAGCAAAAAAGCTGTAAAAATACTTTGAAAATAAAAATAAAAAAATATTCCTAAACCCTGAAATGATTCATAGAAAATTCTTGTGATAAGATATAAATTTTAATAAAATTAAAAATGTAATAAAAATAAGAATATAATAAATATAATAGAGTAATAAAAAATATTAACATTTTAATGTTTGCAATTTGGTAAAAGATAGTTCATTGTAGTTATTTTTATGACAACTCAACTTGTATTTTTTAGAATATCATCTGCTTAGGCAAAGAATTTCATTAAAATTACTAAAAAATAAATTATTATTTATTTATTATTATTTTTCGCAATTTGGCAAAAGATAAACGCTTATCTTTATTTTTATAACATCTCAACTTTTTCTAATTATCGTCTGCTTAGTCAAAGAATTCTATTAAAATTACTAAAAATAAAGTATTATTTATTTATTATTATTTTTCGCAATTTGGCAAAAATAAACGCTATATCTTTTATTTTTATAACATCTCAAAAAATAAACGCTTATCTTTATTTTTCTAATTATCGTCTGCTTAGTCAAAGAATTCTATTAAAATTACTAAAAAATAAAGTATTATTTATTTATTTATTATTATTTTTCGCAATTTGGCAAAAAGATAAATGCTTATCTTTATTTTTATAACATCTCAACTTGATTTTTCTAAATATCGCCTGCTCAGGCAAAGAAATTCCTTTTGAATTATTTATAATTTGATTTTGTTCTATTGGTGTAATTAAATTATTATTATTACAAAATAACCTTTGACAAATATGATTCTGTATTTTATTGATAATTAACAAAAAAAAAAAAAAAATTTACCTTGAATACTTTTAATAAATAATTTAAACAGTTTTAATGTGAGATATTGATCTCACAATGCTTTTTTTTAAATATCGGTTGGGAAACGTGATTTCCGAAATGTTATTGGCGAGTTGGCGAGAGAAAAAAGCGATTTCGCCGGCAACCACGCCTAAACCGAATTCCATGCTTCGGCGATACATCAGACGGTTCTTAGTTCTCGTTTCGGGAAGAGAGGAACCGGCGTTCTTCGTCCGCCGGCAGAACGTTCTATTAGTTGCAACCACGTGCTTTCATTGGAGGAAATGAACGGTTGAATCGTTTGCGCTATTGGATAGAACAAAATTTCATTTGGTGTATAGTTAGGATGAAATGATTTTTTAAATGAATATGCATCGTTATATGAATCAAATTATGATTTCAGATTTGCTCGTTTTGTACAACTATAAGGATGATTAATTTTTTTTAAAGGAAATTAACAAAATTTGGTGGTAAAAACGATCTGAAATATTCCATATTCGAGTGAGGATTAACTAAGTTATTCGATATAGGATTACATAAGTTACCTACTGTAAATTGTTCAGTGTCAATTAAAAATCTGTTATCAAGTCTGAGTGGTACGGATTTGTTTTTTTCCGTATATTGATAAAATATATATATATACTTCTGCCATTTGGATAATATACTTCATTCATATGTTATTGTATTTTGATTAAGATATCTGGTATCGTGGATATGTGTTCTTCAATGTTTATTTATTGATTCGTAGTCTGGATTAGAGTGTGATTACAACTGTCATTGAGCAATTTCTTGCCATCATCGATTATTGCTGAATCGATTGTTGTTTTTGAGTAATACAAGTCATGAGATTAGCATCAACCAATCAGTAAGAGGGCACCATGGAATCGGGTTCGCCCGCCAAAAGCAAAAAGTGCACCAAAGACAAGTGTGACAGTCCTGCTCGATCCAAAAAGCAACACTCTTCTTCTAAGTCTCCAGACCACTGTTCCAAATCGTCTCCAGAGCACGATGTCAAGCTGTGGCAAGCCAAAGAGCAAGTCTTGAGCATGCCGAGCCCTAGGCGAGAGTACAGGGAGTGTGTTGTCGACACCAGTGCCCAGTGCACCACCCCCAATACCACCAACACGACCGTGTGCTGTGGTCCCAAGAAGGGGGAGGGCTTTTCGAGGATGGCCATTTTGTACTTCATGTTCTTTTCGTGCGTGTTTGTGGTGGCCATCATCGGACTCAGGATGTTCACCATCGAGGATAAGCTCTTGAGGCTGGACACTGACTACCAGCAGCAACAGATGAGAATAGAAGTTCTGGAAGGGATTATCAGCCAACTGCAGAAGGTGAGTCATTATTGTCTATAATGTTCGATTTCTTAAGTATATGCTGGTTATGGAATCCTATAATGAATCTACAAAGTTTTTTTTTTTTAATATTAGCTGTCTTGTATTACACTAATACATTTCCATGAATTAGAACTTTTACTATCTGTCCTGCATCTGCTTGTCGTATGCGAGAGAACCATAAAATGGTGATATTTTATACATATTGCACAATCGCCATCGAATCTCCTCATTTTCAACAGATGCTTCAAGTGATTTTGAATCCAACTTTCCCGCAAGCTATCAGCGTGCATTATCATTATCGTTAGCAAACCAAATTTCAGAAAACATGGCAAATGATAATTGTACTGTATTGTATTTCTTTTTTGGCTTCTCAACTTGCTTTTCTAAATTATAGTCTACTTGGGAGAAAAAAAAAAATTTCCAGGCTGTTAATATGTAGTTTTTATTTGCAAATGTTTGGTATCAAGAAAGCCATGAATTGGAAAGTTGTTAAAAAAAACTGCAATCAAGTTTTGCTGTAAGTACCGGAATAACAACAAAGAGAGAAAATTTTATTATTATTTTTTTCAAAGAAAAGTATAATTGCCTGCTATTTTAATCAGATTTGACACCTGCAGACAATTTTCTATTTTTTTAAATGAAATATTTCTAAGATCATTATTTTAAAAGTATTAAAAATATTCTATAAAAAAAAAAAACGATTATGACATGGAAGGAATGCATAATAAAGACAGATTAAGAAGTAAAAATTTTCTTTTTCAAATTTTAATTTTGTATACAGAGATTAGTTCTAAAATTTTATAGATTTATTTTGTATGAACAGTGATAGCATTGTTTGTGTAATATTGTCTGTCATGAAGTGTGCTGTATCGTAAAACATTGGCTTTATCGTTGTATTGCTATTAATGCTAATCTTTAAGCCTTATTTCCTTGCTACATATAAGTTTATTTTATTGAACATGCTAAACAAGTAGCTTTAACATTAGTCTAATAATTATTGTAAACAAATAATTAAATTGATGTTAGATTTTCACATATTGAGAAATGTGTGGCAAAAAGTTCTTTATTTTTAAAAAGCATTTAATTCGTACGCTTAATTGGATGATTCTATTAATATTTGAGAAATATCATAGATTTTTGGTTCATCTATAAGATATTTGGATGATAAAATATAGTATATGTAATGTATTTGTATTCATGAAAAAAAAAAAAAAAAGCTCTAAAATGTCTTATGAAGCATTTTGAGCTTATTGTTATAATTTATTGAAAAAATTTATACACAAATCTCAGATGGATAGAGAAGCTGTTGTAATATAATCATGATGTAAATAATTTTTTTGATAAAATTGTTAATAGTAATACTTCAATTAAACATTTCTCCCATTATATATTTTTTCTTATTAATAATGTTTTTATTCAAATTGTATATTCTCAACTCAATACTCAATTCTCAATTTCAGCATTACGTTTGGCTATGTATCTTTCGAAATAGTTTAAAGAAAACTTTATTACCCCGAAAAAAATAATCTGTTCAGATTACATAACATAGTAATAATTATTATTTTATGTAAGCTGTACATTGATATTATAAATAGTAGTTTTCACTATTGAAAAGGTTAAAAATAAGTTACTTTTAATAGATTACTTAAAAATGATACTTTTATTTTTATTTATTGATTAAAACTTTGAAAATAGAATAATTTATAATAAGAAAGAGAAACTTTAAAATTTGGTATTCTAAAATTATAAAAATCTATTCTAGATTAATTTTTGTGAAGAGCGGGATAAATTTTGTTGTACATTTTGTAAAACTAAATAATAATACTGAAACTCTTAAAATTTTCTACTTGTGTTAAATTTCGTTAGTTTGTAGAACTTCCTTTTTGATGTTATTGGAATTGGACATCTTCTCAATTTCATTTCATCTTTAGAATGGTTGGTTTGATAATATCCACAAGCAATCCGACGCCTTGAAAGGAATTAAAGCGAATTTTTACTCCTTAATCAATGATAAATGACTTGTTTAATGATGAGAGCTCTTCCACATTGGCTAGTTAGTTGATGATAGAAATCATTCAACAGGTTGGTCATTTTCCGAAGCATGATGGCATTGAATTTCAACGATGCGGGTACAGTGATTAATGATGAATCATTTACTGAATAATTCAACTGGAGTGAAACATCATTAAGTTGCAATAACCTAATTTTTTTCTATTTCTTGCTGATCATGATCCGTGCCATCTGTACGTACTTATAATTTCCCGCCAATAATTCATATTTTTTAAGTTCGTACGATTCTTGTACAGTAAAAGCGAGTATAATATTTTTTCTTTTATGTCCTTTCACATAAAGTTTCGTTTTTGTATACATAATATGTATATTTTCAAATTTTGAAAAGCACTTATGATGCCAAAATATTATTAAAAATAATATAGTATACATACAAAGATCGTAAAAATCATATAAAAGATGTATGTACGTATAGAAGAACAAAGTATTTTTCCGAAATATTCTGAGAAATAATAAGCAGTTAAGGGTAAAATAAGTAAAAAAAAATGTTCATTTGGAAATACAAGTTCAGTCAAATTGTTCATTTAAGAATACAAGAATAAATTTAAAAACTATGTGTAATATTAAAAATTTACAATTTTCCATTAAAGTAATTATATTTTGCAATTTTTACTATTGTTAGAGAGTTATTGTTCCCAATTACTTTCTTGACGGAGAAATTAAGATGTTCAATTACGAATAATTTGTTGATTCTGTGGAAATATAATTATGAAATTTCTGACGATAAAATACGTATTTTTATTATATATAACTTCGTTTTCCTTTGTATAAAAATATAAATAATAAAATCGGTTAAATTTCGATCTAAATATAAAAATTTGAATCCCTTAATAAAATATAATTTCTTCATTAATGTAGTTTGAATTTTCTGATACCACTGAATCATTTGAGAACTGAAGAAATTTATCTTAATATAATGAATTTCAATGTATCCTTGCATTTTTTTTTTTTTTTATTGTTTGGGAATTTTAGTGATTTTTTTCTTTATTGCATCAAGATTTTCTTGATTTTTTTTTTTCTTACTGCATCGAATTTCCAAGTCTCTTTCATTGCAATGTGATTTAATAGCATCAGAATGGGAATTTATATCCTGCTTCTATAGTGTGTTAAATTGGATTGATTATTATTGTATAGCATGTTAAATTGGATTGTATCTGTATGAAATTGTATTGGACTTTCAATAATATGTATTTGATAAAAATTGTTTGCCATTGGTGGATCTTGTATTTAACTTGCAAGTACCACAAATACATTAAAAATGGGTGATGAACGAATATCATTGTCTTCCGAGAGGACTTTTTAGGGATAGTTGCTTCCTCCACTCCTTTGCGTGCGGCCTAATGGCCAATTGGCTTGCGCTCTGGCCTTTGGTGCCACAGTCTTCAGGTTCGAATCCTGGGAGGGCATGGATGTTTATTAGTGGTTTGGAATCCACGTTAAATTGTAGGTCTCAGTCCCAGAATTTATATTCTGCGTCAACAATGTGTTAAATTGATTGTCAGTATGAAATTGAACTGGACCTTTAATAATATGTATTTGATAAAAAAATTTTGTTTGGCATTGGTGAATCTTTGACTTATACCTTAAATATGGGTGACGAAGGAATACCATTGCCTTCCGGGAGGACTTTTAGGGGTAACGACTCCTTCAACTCCTTTGCGTGATGACAAATTGGCTAGCGCTCTGGCTTTTGGTACTCCAGGCTTCAGGTTCGAATCCTGTTTGTGAGTGGTTGGGAATCCACTTAAACTGTAGGTCCCAGTCTAATTATTCCCAAAGTGTGAAAAAAAAATTACCGTAAAGCTACAAACCAAACCACTCCTTTGCTTCTCGTATGAAAAAAAAAAAAAAAAAAAAATGTCATCAGGTAACTTGATTGTGGATGTGAGATGCACATATACACATTATCACAATCTTCATTGGAAACTGTAACTCAACTGGCACCACCACCACCAGCAGATTCGAACATCAGCCTTTCTGCACGTTATACACTCTAGTAGGGCATCGATTAAATTTCCTGTATTAATAAATTACTAATGAAATTATTAAATATCCAATCCGTAAAAAACTAATTTATTGATTTTTACTTTAATACTAGAAATTGGCAATTTTTTAACGGACTAAAATAGTTTTGTTTCTGTATTTGTAGAAGTAAAGTAAATTTGGAGAAAATTTCAAAACACTTAATGTTCACCGGCAATGTTATGTAGAAATAATCTTTGTTTTAGACCTTGTATAACTATATATTGTGATCCATAATCTGGATTATATGACGCGTTTGGTTTCTTGTAAGTAATTTCTCATAGATAAGATGCCCGAGTTATATTGTGTAAATGTTCCGATCATTTGAAACGCGATAGAAGATCCATTTGTTACAATGCAGACATGAAATGGGTGAACCGTTTCGTAACCATCATTAATATCGAGTGCTTCTGTCATACATATCAGCAACCTGCACGCATGCCGATTGCTGATGTGCACTGTGTGTTCGGAATTAATCGGCCTTTGAATTTGCATTCGTCCTTTGCACATGCAACTGATACAAAAGGCGTTTGACGTAGTTGAGGAATCTCAAAAGATTTTAATATTTTTATTTAAAAAAAAAGTTTTTTTTACAGATTTATTATGCAGATCATTTGGTAATTCTTGTATGTAGTAGAACACCAAGAATAATAAATGAGAATGACATCTATCGAATCTTAATTTGTACACTATGTAAATTTTGATTAATATTATCTTGGTTGAGGATTTCCAATCAATTAGCTTTCCTCTAATGGTTTTAATGTATCCGAACGCATTTGATGGAAAAGAATGTATCTGACCCCTCATTTGAAGGAAAAGAATGTATCTGACCCCTCATTTGAAGCAAAAGAATGTATCTGACCCCTCATTTGAAGGAAAAGAATGTATAACGCATTTGATGGAAAAGAATGTATCACCCCTTTTGAAGGAAAAGTGTGTATCTGGCATTTGATGGTAAAAAATGTATGAGGATCCAAATTAAAGGAAATAATCGTATTTGAAAAAAAATTGTATATATATACACCATACAAACACAATACATCATGACAATACACAATATTGTAGTTTAAAAATATTTTATTTCTCTTTTTAGCAAAGATTCTTTATAAATCATTGAACAAATGAAAATTTTTTTAAATATATAGATAAGAAATAGTTTTAAAATAAAAATGGGAAATACAGATTGCTATTTAAATAAAACAGAAACTTCATTAATTTATTAAAATAAATAATAAATATCTCTACAATTGGAATTAAAAAAAAAAAGAGCATATATAAACTTCAATATTTTGATTTATTCAACTCATGATTCTCTGATAAACGAGCAACTCACTCTTATAGTGGATTGCGGCCTGGTTTGATTCCTGGATTAGGTTTGGTTTGTCGATCTACGGTCATCTTGTGCACTCTTTTGGGCTAAACAGACCGGGACCTACAGTTTAAAGTGGATTCCGAACCACTACAAACATCCATGGCACCGCCGGGACTCGAACCCGAAACCTGTGTTACCGAGCGTCAGAGCGCTAGCCACTCGACCATTCAGGCCCTTGATTCCTGGAGGTGGTATGATTGTTTGTTAGTGGTTCAACTGTAAGTCTCGGTCTAATTAGCCATCGTGTGCACAAATTGACCGTAGAGCGACACACGAAATCAAACAAAACCACACTTATAGTGGACTTTTTAAAAATATAAAAATTATTACTAAATACTAAATTTAAGATATGTAGAATAATGAGACAATTTGTATTAAATTGATTATATTTGCCTTTTATTTCTATAGGAGAACTGTGTGAAATTAAAAATGTGTGCATTACCATTTCTATAAAATTTCTCATGCTAAAGCTTTAAATACTGGAGTGAATTATATTTTGAATTAAATTTAGTTTGCAGTTCTTTAAAAAAAATTTACGATTACATTAAAGGTTTAAAAAAAGTTCAAAGAAAACGAAAATATCAAAATTCTATTACAGCAATTCAGTGAGACTTAACATTTAAAAAGAGACTCCAGAGATTTGCTCTTGACTCTTAAAGCCCGGCACAGCCATAAACAAAACTAGTTGCTTCACCATTCACCGTGATAAGGTCAATAAATCAGAGAGATCTCTTTCAAGTAGGCGCACTTGCGAAACGAAAAACGGATACAACAACGTGCAGCACATCGTATCTTTTTGAATGGGAAGTTCGCGTGCTGCGTTTGTTCTCAAACACCCCGAATAACAAAACTGGCGAACGTGTCATTCATATTGACAGATTGCATTCAGGGCAGTCACGGTTGGAACAAAATTAATTAGCTACAGGCAGTATGAGATTCAAATAGCTTTAAAGGAGGAGCCTTCTCTTGAAATTAGAATTCGTTAATATTATTTATGGTTTAT
Source organism: Caerostris extrusa (assembly GCA_021605095.1). Classification (NCBI taxonomy): domain Eukaryota; kingdom Metazoa; phylum Arthropoda; class Arachnida; order Araneae; family Araneidae; genus Caerostris; species Caerostris extrusa. Next base: position 60,826 of record BPLR01004810.1, on the reverse strand, counting down.
GGCGGCATTGGCGTGTTTGTTTCCTGTTTCTTTAATCTTTGCTGTGAATAATAATTTTTTAGACCCATGTATTGTTCAGCTGACATGAGACCATTTACCTCTGGGATTTCCTATATTGTAATTAATATTTGTACTATCTCTAGGAAATTTATAATTAGATTTTGAACTGATATATTTTAAGAAGTGGCTTAGCATATTCATGGCTGGGCAAGTAGGAGGATTGATACTAATCGTGCTGTGGTTCTTCTGAAGAAAGAGTTGTGAGTTTTAAGCACCGTTCAATTTAATGCTGTAGACAGGCATGACAATATGATTCTTGGACGCTAGTTGTCGATGCATTAGTGTTTCTTTGTGTATCTCAGTAATAATTAAAAAACATTTATAATTAGATTTTGAGCTGATATATTTTAGGAAGTGGCTTGGCAAGTAGGAGGGTTGATGCTAATCGTGTTGTGGTTCTTCCAAAGAAGAATTTATGGGTTTTAAACACCATCAGCTTTACTTCTACGACTTAATGTCGTAGACGGACACATTTTTCGGCAATATGATTCTGGCACGTCTCAATTCATTAGTGTTTCTTTGGTTTTAACTTATTGGTTTCTTAAAAATAATTCCTGGAAGATATTCTTTTCCTTTTGAAGGTGGATTTTTTAGCTTTTAATCTAAACTAGAATTCCTTTATAATATTTACGATTTTGCGTGAATGTAATATTAAAGGTTTGTTAGCGTGTTTTCTGCTTCTTGATATATAGCCATGAATAATTTTTTTAAACCTATTATGTCTTAAATTAATTTTTCAATTGTCCGATGGCCTGGTGTCCGATGGGTTAGATGTTCCGATATAGTTGATAAATCTTAACGTTAATTTAAAAAAAATTGAGATTTTGAACTGAAATGTTTTATGACGTGTGTTTATTTCATATTAAAAACTTAAATCAAGTCCTACCATGGCTTGGTAAAGTTGGATGATGAACTTAAAATAAGTCGTGGTTCTTCTGAGGAAGAAGTTATGGTTTCACTTACTACTGTTGATAGACATATACTATGGCAATATCCTTCCTTTCATTTGTGTTTCTTTGGTTTTCTTCAGGCGTAAAACATAGTGTGAATCAGCTATCTTTAAAAAAGACATACTGGAAAGCTTTCTTTCCTCTTGTGGGTGACTTTTTAGCTTTAATCTGAATTAAAAATTTCTTAATAATTTTGCATGGAAGTATTATGTTGTCCATATTTCGACTTTGGCTTGTTATTTTCTGCGTCTTAAATTTAGCTAGAGGAAAATGTTAATTGTATTACAATGCTAATTGCGGGGCCTGAATGGCCGAGTGGCTAGCGCTCTGGTTCTCGGTACCACAGGTTTCGGGTTCGAGTCCCGGCGGTGCCATGGATGTTTGTAGTGGTTCGAAATCCACTTTTAAACTGTAGGTCCCGGTCCTAACAGGATCGTAGAGCGCTGCGGGGGTCATTGTTACTCCGCGTCCGTGGCTTATCTTCAAGTTACACGCGCCCCCTAGGTAATGCAAAAGTGAGTACGTCTGTGCAGCGCTTGCCTTAGAACAACAACAAAAAAATAAATAAATATACCCAATGCTAATTGCATTTTCAATTGACATGAAGTCATTTGCCATTAGGTCGTTCAATTTAGTAACTGACTAGGTGTTACTTAAACCGGGAAGGAGATCAGGCTTACTACTGGCTGATGTTTTGCGATGAGCGATCTGAGTAACTGTTGTGAATACAGCTTTACAAGTGTCCATTCCTGGTTTAATGGGTTTTTCAGATATGGTTTTGTTTCAGATCAATTTTTTATCCTGTTTTGAATGTTAGTAACAGAACTAATAATAATTTCATCATGAAATAATATAAATGTAGCCATTCAGACTGCACATCAAAATTAGAATTGCAATTTTCGGATTCATCGTCTGAGCTTTCAAAACCACCATCGCTGCTTGCTGTCATTAAATATATCTCCGCTTTTATTAATTTTGAAATCTAAATTTGAAAATTTAATCATTTTTGAGAAAAAAAAAAAGTAAAAATTTATTTAATTTTTGAAAAATAAATATTGAAAAGTAGCAAATGCAAGTGGTAATACTCAACCAATAGCACTCATATGTCTGCAAAACAACACGAGAGGGCGTTAGAATAACTGCTGCGATATTTACGAACTTACGAGAGAACTCGTGTTTGGTTTAGATTAATACAATGCGCCCCAAACCCACTCGTTTTAGTCTAGAATTAAAACTTAATCTTGTGATGTTTTGCAAAGATGCGGACATAAAACGAGTATACGACGATAATCCTTTGAGAAATTAAGACGACTGCTTATAGTATTCCAAACAGCCAATACTGCATGATTCGGGTGCGTGTGACGGTGGTCCAAGCAACGACATTCCCCATTCCTACTTGACAAACATATCAATCAACAAACGTAACTCCTCAATCCAATTCGAGATGTTAGCGACGATAACCCCGACTCTCATTTTGTGGACGACAACTGAGACATCGAGCAAGCTGCTCTCGTAGGAGGCCCTTAACCTCCCTAATACCTGCTCTTCCCCATAGCGATCGAGTTGATCTCTGTGAATCTCCCCTTCGACCCTTTCGGGGAGGGGGGAGGGTCAGCAGACGACACCCTGAGCGATAACGCACGAGCTTGTTGATGGAGAGATCTTCCTGTGGGTTCCAGGAACAAATCTTCTGCACCATGCATCTCTCTTGACAGTTGGTGTTGCCCAAACAACCATTTGGGGGTAACAAGGATGTGAACCAGAACCATGGAAACTTCTGTTTTCTTACCTCTGCTCGAATGGGTTGTTTATCTATGAGTTTCTGATATTTACGACTTACTTGTTAACTTGTATTCCGAATAGATTCATATCTCATATTTGTGTCTTTTCGGATCACCCCGAGTTAACTCGCGTCGCCAATTATTAATTTTTAATTCTGGACTAAAACGCGTATTTTAGACTTCCTGCATTTTTAAATTGATGCTAAATTCACAAATGAATTTTTTATTATTATTCATTATTAGAGGTTTTTAAGGGTATATTTACCCTATAGGTACTCCGTTCGTATCAATATTATTTTAATGCTGACTGGGCTCACTAGTGATCGCACATCTCGCAGCAATTTTTAATTCTGGACTTCCTTGTATTATTTTAATGCTAACTACGTTCACTTGTGTGATCGCACATCTCGCAGCAATTTTTAATTCTGGACTTCCTTGTATTATTTTAATGCTAACTGGGCTCACTAGTGAGATCTCACATCTCGCAGCAATTTTTGATTCTGGACTTCCTTGTATTATTTTAATGCTAACTACGTTCACTTGTGTGATCGCACATCTCGCTGCAATTTTTAATTGTGGACTAAAATCCGTATTTTGGACTTATCTGCATTATTTTAATGCAAATTGCGTTTACTAGCGAGATCTCGTAGCAGTCATTCTATGACAATTTCATGTTCTTAGCAGACATACGACTCCATGCCCAAAGAGATTAATATTAATTCTTGAGTGTTAATGTGTGAAGCAGTTCTATTCCATAACTGAAAGGGTGCATAAGTACTATAGAATGGATCTGATAAAATCCATAACAAATATAATAAGCTAGAAATAAAAAGGTTTGAGAATAGTGAATGCAGGAAAAGTTTTTGATGTGATTAAGCAATTGTTGAAGTAGAAATTTTGAAGTTTGTTGATATATAAGACAAGTTATGGGCGATGAAGAGGCCGTTCATTATTATGTTATTTAGGTCGCCCATTATTAAGTGTAAAGAGAGTTTGTGCTTTAATGATAGGATTTTCTAACTGGGTGATGTGGGAGTCGGTGAGTTCTTCATTGAAATCTTCATGAATCACTGGCAATTGCGATGGTTGAACTTCACCCACACTTTCCCTAAATTGTAAAGGGCCTCTCAACTCTAGCTAGGCGTTGTGGTGTGATGTAACAGTATTAGCCTATCTAAAAAAAACTGTAAAAATCTCTTCTTTCTAGAATATTTTATTAAAAAAATCGTTATGTGTAATAATTATTGACTTTTAACTACAGATTGAGAATGACAATATTAGATTGAGTAATTTTACTCCTACACATTAAAATTTTCTTCCATATATTTTTTTATTAATTAATAATTAAGACAGTTTAATTTCCATTTGTAGAAAAACCGTAGTTTTATTGCTCCGCGTGCTTTTTTTGGCTCCTGTCCACAGTTTTTGAGACCAACTTACGTCTATATATCAAGAATAGGAAGGACATACAATAAATTAAAGTATTGAGTCATACATAAATTGAGGAAGTGGGTTTCTATCTTCAATGGATAAAATGTAATATCTATATATTACTTCAAAAAATGCGATTTAGCCACGCGAACATGCTAATCTACTTACAACGCTCAAAATTTACACATTTAATTTTGTTCCTGTATGAATAAAATAAGCTTGAATTTTATTTTTTTATCATAAATTAAAATAATGCAGCAAAGTCTGATAGAATAATTAACCTAGACAAAAAAATTCTTATTTAGTGTAATAACTATAGCAATTCTTCTTCATTGGCGCAACAGCCCCATGGTGGACTAAGGCCTTCTACTTATTGGTAGATTTCGAGACAAAGATGTTTTCTTTGTATAGAGTTGGGTTGTCAAATCTACGCCCAACGCTGTACATTCATATGAGACCAGGACCTACGATGTAATGTAGATTCCGAACCACTACAAACATCCATGGCACAGCCGGAATTCGAACCCGAAACCTGTTGAACCGAGCGCCAGAACGCTAATCACTCGGCCATCAGGCACCAACTACAATAATTGCCTATCTATATTTCTTAGAGTTGTATAACACAAAGGTGTAATTTTCTGTCAGAATCGCTATAATTCGCATTTTGTATAACCCAAAGGCATAATATCTGGAAAAAAAAGGTCACATATAATCCGCAATTTCGTATAAATCCAAAAGCGTAATTTTCTGTCTGAAAAATACAAAAAAATTTACTTATAATCCGCAACTCCGTATAAACCCAAAAGCGTAGCTTCCTGCCTGAAAAATAAATGAAAAATACAAAAAAAACTTATAATCCGCAATTTCATATAAGCCAAAGGCGTAATTTTCTACCTGAAAAATAAATCTTTTACAATTCGCAGCTGCGTATAACCAAAAGGGGTAAATTTCTACCTGAAAAAGTAAAAAATAGCACATAATCCGCAGCTTCTATAATCCGAAGGCGTAATTTTCTGCTCGAAAAAATAAAAATATATATAATAAGCTCATAACAAAAAGGCGTAATTTCCAACCTGAAAAAATAAATTACATATAATCCGCAGCTTCGTATAACTCAAAGACGTAATTTTCTGCCTGAAAAATATAAAAAAAATCACTTATAATTTGCAGAGGAGTATAACCCAAGACGCAAAAGCGGCATTTACTTCCAGAAAAATAAATAATAATAATAATAATAATAATAAAAGTTATAATCCTTAGCGCCATATAACCCAAAAATGTAATTTTCTGCCTGAAGCGATAAAAAATTTCGTATAATCCGCATCGCCATATAACCCAAAGACATATAATTCTGCCCAAAAGACAATCGCGTATAATCTGCAGAGGTGTATAACCCCAAACGTGGAATTTTCGACCAAAAAAAAAAAAAAAAAAAAAAAAGCGCCGCATTTTTGCAGAGGCGTATAACATATGATCTGTGCCTGTTATTTATCATACCATAACCTTGACTTAATCAAAGTTCTGATTATACCCATGATAGTTTAAAAAGAGTTCATACTTTTGATACGAAAATTATAAATAAATAATTTTAGAATGAATAAATAATTCAGAGTTAATACTTGTCATGGTTGCATATGTCTTACATCATAATATAAAAATCGTTGAAACGGACTATTAAGAGGAAATCACATACTTTTGGAAGGAATGTAGTGTGTATCATAACGTATGAAAGGAGGCTCCGTTTCAATCTTCTGTGTAATACAAATCATTTATGGGAGTTTAAGATGAAATATTTGTATTTATTTATTTATTTATTTTTTCCAATGCAGCTGGCAAACAGATATGGACGTCTTTGATGCCTTAAGGCCAGCGCTGCACAGACGTTACTCACTTTGCATTACCCAGGGGGGCGCATGTAACTTGAAGAAAAGCCACGGACGCGGAGTAACAATGCCCCCGCAACGCTCTACGATTCTATTAGGACCGGTACCTACGGTTTTAAAGTGGATTCGAACCACTACACACATCCATGGCACCGCCTGGATTCGAACCCGAAACCTGTGGTACCGAGCACCAGAGTGCTAGCCACTCGGCCATTCAGGCCCCTATATAAAATATTAAAAGCTTCAAAGGTTTATTTTGAAGGTTCAAAGTCAATTAAAGTTAAATGAATAAGAGTAACAGAGATTGCGTGCTGTACTTATATTTAAGCAATGCAAATTGGTTCTTTTTATTATATGTTGGTTATTATTTTAAATCAGATTTCGGTAGTATTTACAGTGATATTTATTTCCATAAAGTTTTTTTTTCTTGAGTTGATTTGATTTTGTGTTCAAAAAATTGGAAAAATAACCTGTCAAGTCAAGGCAATCTTTTCAGTTTCCTTTTATTCACTATCTATTTACTATACTCCACTATAACGTTTGGTTTCCCCTTTGTCTGATTTGCTTTTATTTATTTTATCGAGTCAGACTTTCCCGCATAAATAACCTTTTTGGTCTCGAATTTAGTTTTCTGTCAAAATATTTAAATTTCGCTTTGAATTCGAGTTCTTTAAATGGACTTTAGACTTTAAAATGAAGTCAACCAATGAGTTATTGGTAATAAATGATGCATAAAAAATTCCAGCACATACGACGTAGTTAAGAAGAAAATAAAAATGCATTCTATTTGAATAATGTACGAAAAGATTCTCGAAATGTACGAAATTGTTCTCAAAATGTACAAAATTATTCCCAAAATGTACAGAAATTATTTTCAAAATGTATGAAATTATTTTCAAAATGTATGAAATTATTCTCAAAATGTATGAAATTATTCTCAAAATGTATGAAATTATTCTCAAAAAAAATGTACAAAATTATTCTAAAAAAAAAAATGTACGAAATTATTCTCAAAATGTACGAAAATTATTCTCGAAATGTACGAAATTATTCTCGAAATGTACGAAATTATTTTCAAAATGTACGAAATTATTTTCAAAATGTACGAAATTATTTTCAAAACGTACGAAAAGATTCTCGAAATGTACGAAAAGATTCTCGAAATGTACGAAAAGATTCTCGAAATGTACGAAATTGTTCTCAAAATGTACGAAATTATTTTCAAAATGTATGAAATTATTTTCAAAATGTATGAAATTATTCTCAAAATGTATGAAATTATTCTCAAAATGTATGAAATTATTCTCAAAAAAATGTACAAAATTATTCTCAAAAAAATTTACAAAATTATTCTAAAAAAAAATGTACGAAATTATTCTCAAAATACGAAATTATTCTCAAAATGTACGAAAATTATTCTCGAAATGTACGAAATTATTCTCGAAATGTACGAAATTATTCTCGAAATGTACGAAATTATTCTCAAAATGTACGAAATTTATTCTCAAAATGTACGAAATTTATTCTCAAAATGTACAAAATTATTCTCAAAATGTACAAAATTATTCCCAAAATGTACGAAATTATTTTCAAAATGTACGAAATTATTCTCAAAATGTACGAAATTATTCTCAAAATGTATGAAATTATTTTCAAAATGTATGAAATTATTCTCAAAAAAAATGTACAAAATTATTCTAAAAAGAAAAAAAAAATGTACAAAATTATTCTAAAAAAAAATGTACAAAATTATTCTAAAAAAAATGTACGAAATTATCCTCAAAATGTACGAAATTATTCTCAAAATGTACGAAATTATTCTCAAAATGTATGAAATTATTCTCAATATATGAAATTATTCTAAAAATGTATAAAATTATTCTCAAAATGTACGAAATTGTCTTGTACGAATCATTCTGCTTTCTAGCATCACGCCAAATTATATTAACCCCCACCATTCAGATTAAGTTTCGCGTTTTGCAATTCTTAAGCGGTTAGATGAATTCCTGCGATAACTAACCGAAAATGTTTCTGAGAGAAAACCAAATTGTCATCGGCGACTTCTGCCAAAAAAGATAACGATAAATTTAGCATTTAAATTGGCTTGCTACTGTGACAGTATGCAATAAAGATTAGAACTCGTCTAGGGAACTTCGAATCAAATTCGAGACAGGATGCAAATATTTAATTCAATATCAATGTATGAAAATGTCGTTACTTATGTTATCAACCATGTTTTAAGAAGTAGGAATATTGGCAGCAGTTGGATCTTATCGCCAAATAGATTAACTTTCAACCTAATCTTTTTAAAACACCACGAATTAACTCACGAGAAAATAAATTTCTAATTCCAGTGTAAAATGAGTGTTTTGTGCTACCTTTTATTATATTATAGGGCAAACACGAGTATATTTATGATATCATACGTCTGGTCATTCTGTCGCAATTTTATGTTGTTTTACAGACATCGGTTTGGTTTGTCGCACTACGGTCATTTTGCGCACACTTTGGACTAATTAGACCGGGATCTACGGTTTAACGGGACTTTTGAACCAATCACAAACATCCATGCCACCTCCAGGATTCGAATCTGAAGCCTGTGGTACCAAAAGGCCAGAGCGTTAGCCAATTGGCCACTAGACAGCCCAGCTGCTACAGACATCGGATTACGTTCTTTAGTGTCCAAAAGAAGGACGAGGAGTAGGAAGTTATTTATTGCTTAAGACGATTCGTAATCGCTTGGCGTTATTGTTTTCAAAATCAGTTAAGTGTAAACATTCTTAGTGGTGGTAGAAGCGATGTTTCGAATAGGATGGTAAAAAAATGATCGAAAACTTTGGTAATAAATCAGAGGATTATAGTTCTGAAATCTGTAATGTGTAATCTGGATGGCTCAATTTATACTTGACTACTGAGATAAAAAAATACCTAAAAGAAGAATTTAACTTATTGATCACAATTCAAGGCATATTTTCGATTTGTAGTAAAAAAAAAATTGCTCTGAAACAAAAACTGCAATATAAAAAAAAAAGTGATGTTTTAAGTGGTTATTAAAGCCACTTAAAAGGGTGAATTGATATGTACTTCTGCAACATATTTCGCTGCAGATTGGTTTCACCAAATGTGATACAGTTGCCATCCAATAAGAACTTCCAAGAAGGCATTTGTTCCTTTTTTCCCTCTCGTAAATGTAGTGTGGCAGCCCTTTATTCCTTCTTGATATATAATCTGTAGTGTTGTATTTACTATAAATGTTTCGAATGATTACCGGCTTGTCTTCAACAACATTTTATTGCTTATGTTTATTATTACAATACTATTTTAATTGTTTTTAATAATGGTATTTGTAAATGTTGCCTGGAATTACTTCTGCAAATATGAATTCATTAATATCTTTTTTGTTCGTTTCTTTGAGTTTTTAAGTCAAGTCACCATCAATTTCTTATGGTTCTTATATACTCTAATATTAAAAAAATTTTTTTTTTTGTCCTACTCTCATCTATGGCTGTTAAACCATACGAAGTTGAGACTCCTAGTAGTGTGTAGTAATGCATTGTTTTCATTTCCTTCTATTAGCTCACACTCTCCTATATATATCTTGTTCAAATTTTAAATAGTTCATAAAATACTTTTTATTCATCCACTCAAGTTCAAATGCATTTTTTGGACTAGTAATGGATGACACTTGATGTTAATACACTTTTTTCAAATATTAATTCAGTAATTAATTTTAGCTTTTTTTATTTAAGTTGCATATATCTACCAATAGATGGCGCCAGATGTAAATTTAAACTTTATTTATAAAGAACTTTCTACAATATAGTGAAAAAAAAAAAGAAGAAATTGACTTACAAAATTTTTTTTATATTACTTGTTTAAGATCTTTTCAGATTTTGATGAAAGGCTGAAACATTGGACGTTTCTCTTTTTACTAAACTATAAAAAAGTATCATTTAAATGTTAGAAAAACACTTTATTCAATGTTTCTTATTTAATGCAAGTAAAAAAATCAGAAATTATCTATGGAATTATTTCTGCGATATTTATTTCCCATATCATATTCCATTTTATAATTACGCTAAATAAAGGTGAATAAATGATAAAGATTCTATTTTTTCTGACGAATCGTTAAGTGATGAAGATGCTGTTCCGTTTTTAAAGCTACTATTAAAAAAAATACTCTTTAGGTAAATACTTTTTTTTGAAGGCTAATTTAGCCAATAGACTTGTTTAATACCTTAGAGTTTCAAACTAGGGAAGCTCTGTTTCAGATACATCAACCGAATCCATATAAAAAAGGTCCTTTATTTATGTAGAGAAGATAAATATGTAGGTCAGAAAGTACTTGTGTTGAGCTCGAAAAGGAGGATGGGAAGATATGCATTCACCAAATGATTTCTCTGTGGTTTTTTAATCAAAATTTATGTTTAAAATGTGTGTGTAGTGTGTGCTAAGCCTTCATTGTAAACCCTAGGTAACTTTGAATCTGTTATATATATATATTTTCGTTTCAATGAAAAATGGTCTCATTCAAAGTATCCGATGTTCGACATCATCTGACCATTATTTAAATGAAAACTCTTTTCTCTAATCCAAAAATATGTTACATTTTTAAAAACTATATCATAAATATAAAAGTCCAATTCGTGGCCCAGTGGTAGAGTATGCAGCTAGCATGCGGGAGTTTTTGGGTTCGAATCCACTGGCTGCATCCGTTGTAGTTACTGCATTCATAAATGAAGAGACTCGATGGTGATTGTCACAACATATTCATTGACAGTCAAGCTGACTGTTGATAGTTTTCAGGCTTTCTCCCTCCAACACACAAATGTGGACCAGTTAACGCTAAAAGTCCTTTCTCATCGCTCGTCCTTGGGCTGTTCGTGGCATACATGACACGAACACAAAAACTACTAATGCTTAATAATAATAATAACAACAACAACAAACCTAAGTCTCGTGTTGTCTATCAGTGATTGTTATAAATTTTATCTCAATGTAGCAATCATGATGTACTGACTTCACCGCACTATTTGTTTAAAGGGTAAATTGAATTTATTTTCGGAATTTCTGTGTAAAGTGCAAACATCTATTTAGTTTCAGTACAAAAGAAGAATTAAATTCAATCCTTTTATGTTACGGCATCTTAAATGTAACTTAAGAGGGGGAAAAACGTGAAATTGAATCTTTACTAATCGTCGTTATCTTTTAAGTTATTTTCTTTAGTCTTAAATTTAATTATCTTCTAAAGATGTTTTTAGTCATGGTAATCCCATCTCAAAAAATGTTTTTAAACTGTTTTATTTGTGTACATTGTCAAAGCAAATTTGTTACATTTGGTGCTTTAATCTTTCTAAATTTTCAAATTCTTTCTTCGTTCTTTAGCTTATCATGTCATCGTTTATCGAATTATTAAAATTTTTTTTTTTTGTTTATCGAATTCTTTCGGTTTGCATTTAATTACATTCGAAGAATTTTAAAAAAAAGGAAAGAAAAAAATTATGCAATCTTTTCCTTGTTTGTTTCTGTTCTTTTTCTGTTTGGAGATGATTAGGTTTCTTTTGATGCTCATAAATAAAATCAGAACAGCGGAAGTTACGTTATTAAATGACTAATTTGATTATTGAAAGTTATCTTGTAATAGCGAAAGACGTTTTATATTTATTGCTTTGAATTTTAAATTGATAAAATATCTAATATCGTTTTAGAGATAAAAAAAAAAAAAAAAGACTGAATCATTTACGGTTTGATCAAGCTAACGCTGAGAAGATTATTTAATTATTATATTCCACGATTAAGTTAAGGCCTACTGCCTATGGGCATATTTCGAGACAGGAGATGCTTTCTTTTTCACGTGGGGTAGGGTTGTCATCTTTGCGCCCAACGCTCTACAGTCATATTAGACTGGGACATACGGTTTAAAGTCGATTCTGAACCTCTACATACATCCGTGGCACTGTCGGGACTTGAACCCGAAATCAGTGGCACTGAGCTCCAAAAACAACATCATCTATCCATTGTTTAAATGAAAACTCTTCTCTCTAATCCAAAAAAAATATATATATTCTTAAAAATTACGTTGTAATTATAAAGGGTTTAACTCGTGGAGAGTATGCAGGTAGCACGCAGGAGATTTTGGGTTCGAATCCACTGGCTGCATCCATTGTAAACTACTGCATTCAGAAAGATGGTGACTCGATGAGGATTGGCGCAACATATGCATCGACAAGTTGACTATTGAGTTTTCTATGTTTTCTCTCGTATAATACACAAATGAGGGCCAGTTGAAACTGAAAGTCCTTCCCTCATCGCTCTTCGGTGAGTTGTTTGTGGAATACATTACACGAACACGAGACCAACAATAACAACAAATTTAAGACTCACAAATTACAATAATAACAAACCTAAGTCTCGTGTTGTCCACCATTGATTGTTATAAATTTTATCTCAATGTAGCAATCATGATGTCCTGACTTCACCGCACTATTTGTTTAAAGGGTAAATTGAATTTGTTTTTGGAATTTCTGTGTAAAGTGCAAACATGTATTTAGTTTCAGTACAAAAAAGAAGAATTGAATTCAGTTCTTTTTATGTTACGGCATCTTAAATGTAACTTAAGAGGGAGGGAAAAAAGTGAAATTGAATCTTTACTAATCGTCGTTATCTTTTAAGTTATTTTCTTTAGTCTTAAATTTAATTATCTTCTAAAGATGTTTTTAGTCTCGGTAATCCCATCTCAAAAAATGTTTTTAAACTGCTTTATTTGTGTACATTGTCAAAATTTGCAAATTTGTTACGATTGGTGTTTTAATATTGCTAAATTTTTTCAAATTCTTTCTTCGTTTTTTGGCTTATCATGTCATCGTTTATCGAATTATTATTTTTTTCGTTTTTGTTTATCGAGTTCTTTCGGTTTGCATTTAATTACCTTCGAAGAATTTTCAAAAAAGAAAAAGAAAAAAAATTATGCAATCTTTTCCCATATTTGTTTTTGCTCTTTTTCTGCTTGGAGGTGATTAGGTTTCTTTTGATGTTCATAAATAAAATCAGAACAGCGGAAGTTACGTTATTAAATGACTGATTTGATTATTGAAAGTTATTCTGTAATAGCGAAAGAGGGTTTAAATTTATTGCTTTGAATTTCAAAACGGTAAAATATCTGATATCGTTTTGGTGGGGAAAAAAATAACATAAGTTAATAAATCGTTTTTTTATGTTTTGATCAAGCTAATGTTGAAAAGATTATTTATTTATTTATTATATTCCGCGATTAATTTAAGGTCGTCTGTCTACGGGTGGATTTCAACACAGGAGATGTTTTCTTTTCACAGGGTAGGGTTGTCAGCTTTGCACCCAACGCTCAACAGTCATATTAGACCGGGACCTACGGATTAAAGTCGATTCCGAACCACTACAAACATCCATGACACTGCCGGGACTCGAACCCAAAACCTGTGGCCCTAAGCTCGAGAACCAACATCATCTATCCATTATTTAAATGAAAACTCTTCTCTCTAATCTAAAAAAAAAAAGTTGAATTCTTAAAAACTTTATATTTATAACGTAGTTTTTAACTCGTGGACTAGTGGCAAAGTATGCAGCTAGCATGCAGGAGGTTTTGGGTTCGAATCCACTGGCTGCATCCGTTGCAGTTACTGCATTCAAGAAAATAAATAGATTCGGGGATTGTTAGCAACATATGCATCGACAGTCAAGCTGACTGGTGAGAGTTTTTCAGGTTTTCTCCCATAAAACACTCAAATGAAGGCCAGTTAACGCTAAAAGTCCTTCCTTTCCTTAAAGTCATCTCCGTCAGTGGATTGATGGCATACATGACAGACCCACTGATGTTCAGTAATATTGTTATTATTATTAATAACAACATCAAATCTACTCATGTTGTCCACCGGTGAATTGTTATAAATTTTATCTCAATGTAGCAATCATGATTTTCTGACTTCACCGCACTATTTGTTTAAAGGGCAAATTGAATTTATTTTGGGAATTTCTGTGTAAAGTGCAAACATGTATTTAATTTCAATACAAAAGAAGAATTAAATTCAATTATGTTACGATATCTTAATTATGTTACGATATCTTAAATGTAACTTAAAAGGGAGGGAGAAAAAAGTGAAATTGAATCTTACTAATCGTCGTTATCTTTTAAGTATTTTCTTTAGTCTTAAATTTAATTATCTTCTAAAGATGTTTTTAGTCTCGGTAATCCCATCTCAAAAAATGCTTTTAAATTCCTTTATTTGTGTACATTGTCAAAGCAAATTTGTTACGATTGGTGCTTTAATCTTGCTAAATTTTTCAAATTCTTTCTTCGTTTTTTTGGCTTATCATATCATTGTTTATCGAGTTATTATTACATTTTTCTTTTGTTTATCAAGTTCTTTCTGTTTGCATTTAATTACTTTCGAAGAATTTTTCAAAAAAGGAAAGAAAAAAAATTATGCAATCTTTTCCCTTATTTGTTTTCGCTCTTTTTCTGTTTGGAGATGATTAGGTTTCTTTTGATGTTCATAAATAAAATCAGAACAGGGAAGTTACGTTATTAAATGACTGATTTGATTATTGAAAGTTATCCTGTAATAGCGAAAGGTGTTTTAAATTTATTGCTTTGAATTTTAAAACGGTAAAAATATCTGATATCGTTTTGGAGGGAAAAAAAAAGATCTGAATCACTTTTTTATGTTTTGATCAAGCTAATGCTGAAAAGATTATTTATTTATTTTATTTATTATATTCTATGATTAATTTAAGGCCCGTCTGCGAGACAGGATATGTTTTCTTTTCACGGGGTAGGGTTGTCATGGTACATTGTTCCCAACTCTCTATAGTCATATTAGACCGGGACCTACGGTTTAAAATGGATTTCGAACCACTATAAACATCCATGGCATCGTCCGGGACTCGAACCAGAAACCTGTTGCGCCGAGCGCTAGTCACTCGGCCATCAGGGCCCAAATTATTCCATCTTTTCTTTTCACAAGATAGGGTTGTCAGCCCTACCCCTATAGTCATATTAGACCAAAACCTACAATTTAAAGGATTTCGATTAAATATCCATGGCACTGCCGGGACTCTAACCCGAAACCTGTGGTACTGAGTGCCATTCACTCCCCCATTATGAGGCTGTTGCGCCAATGAAGAAAAATGAATAGTTCTTAATTTAAAAAAGGTTCTTGTATCTTTGAGTTTCTGGCGGTGGCCGTGGTATGTGAAATCTCACGTCATCGAGTGACAGCCAATAGGAAGTTGATTTGCAGTCATTTAGATTTCCGATTGGCTGGTATTCTACGGCATGGGGACCTGATGGCCAGGTGTCTAGCGTTCTGGTGATCGGTACCACAGGTTTCGGGTTCGAATCCAGGCGGTGACATGGCTGTTTATAGTGGTCCGGAATCCATTTTAAGACATAGGTCTCGCTATCATGACTGTAGAGCGTTACAGAGCCTATCAGACTTCTTATCACCCACATCATTCCCAAACTGTAAAGGGGCAATTCATCTCTAGGAGTAGTGATGTGTTGTGGCGTGGTGTGATGTGGTGTAGTAGTAGTAGTAATAATAGTATTCTACGACGTGAGATTGTTGTACTAAACGGTGAAAACCCATCTTTATAATTTTTAAAGGGTTTAATCGAATTGTATTTTATATAGGGATTGATCGTATTTTACATAAATAAGATTGCGAAATGAAAAGAGATTTTACTGTGATAAAATATCATGCTGAGATTCATCGATAGTCGAAATTTCCTTGGAAACTTCAATAAATTAAGTCAGTAAAAATTATCACCCTCATGAAAAAAATAAATAAACCTTGGCATAAGGCACATCGGGCTCGAAGCAACATGTTCGATATTTTTACCCTACAGAGATACCAAACTGAAAACTTAAAAATCCGTAGGTTGGAATAACCTTCCGCTAGGTTCGAGGTGATAGAAGAAGTGTACGATTACTCCAGTTTCCACCCGCTGATATGTTACCTGCAAAGTTTTCCAACACCAAGACGTCAGGTCTGGAGGAAAATAATGTCAACATCTTTTACAAGATCGTAAATTGCATAAAATAGCGCTGCTTTTCTGAAATGGCGTTGGTCATCTGTGCATAGAAAGATGTTGCATTTGAAATTTTATCATTTTCATGACATTCGTTTTGTAAGCATCAATTTATACGTGTTACTCCTATAAATCGTTGTTACGGTTGTGTTTATGCCATTGTTATTTGTCAATGCTTTTTTGTCACGACTTGTTCGTCACGGATTTTTTTGAAGAACATTGTTCATCTCTATTACGTAGGTAAGGTGACTGAATCAAAATAACGCCCGAAATAAAAGCTGGAAGAAATGTGTAAAATATGTGCAAAAAGGGTATTTTTCGATGGCAAAATTTGAATCAACGCTTTGGCGAGTCCAAAAATATAACGTTATCAAATTATTCGCTAAATTCCGCATTTAAATTGCCGTTATTAATATCGTTTAATCCATATAACGTCGAATTCAATGAATGACTTCAATTTGAAAGTATTTTAATTTTATTATAAATTATCCAAATTATTCTCTAAGAAACCCATTTTTGATTGTTACTATTAATATCGTTTACTACGGAATATAATGAAGTAAAGATTTAAATATATCAAATTTGTGTAGTCTTTTTTATCAAAATTACCAAATTGTTCTTTAAAAACGCATTTTGATTCCATTAATATTGTTTACTACAAAATATAATGTGGTAAAGATTCAATGAATCACTTCAATTTGAGTATTTGTATTTTTATCATAAATTAACAAATTGCTCGTTAAGAAACGCATTTTGATTGCCATTGTTAATATCGATTACTACAAATATAATATGGTAAAGATTGAATGAATCCTTCCAATTTTTGTAGTTTTATCCTAAATTTACAAAAATCCTTTTTGTAGTTTTATCCTGAAATTAGTTTCTTAGCAAATTGTTCACTAAGAAACTCATTTCGATTGCAATTATTAATATCGTTGACTGCAAATATGATAAAGATTAAATGAATCAGTTCCATTTGAATAATTTGTTTATTTTACATAAATTACAAATATAATAAAGATTAAATGAATCACTTCCATTTGGATCATTTGTTTGCCATTAATATTGTTTATTACAAAATATAATGAGGTAAAGATTCAATGGACCACTTCAATTTGTGTAGTTTCATGATAATAATAATGAATAATGATAAAAAAAACCCAAGAATAATGATAAAAATTTTACATAAAAATGTTTTTAAATGAATTCAACAAGTAAATAAAATGTTATTTTGTTCTTTAGGAAAAGTATGGATTTGCTAATACAAATTTCATTACAAGGTAAAAAAATGTTTATTTTTGAATTTATTATTATTTGAAACACAAAACTTTCATTAAGACTGCTTCATTTTATTTTTTTAAAGTACAGTATAGACAAACAAACTTTCTTTTGAAGTTGTTCAATACCAATTTATTTTTAATAACAAAACCATTTTTTTTAAGATAAAATATTTTTAATACTTATCTTTGTTGATGTTTTTTCACTTGTATAAAAGCGTCCAAAAAATAAATTGATTTATCGGAACAACAGAAAGTACAGGAATTATTTTCCCTCCCGCCATTTTTATTTTCTAGTTTGGAACATTCTAATTTGTTTGAGATAGTAATTTTAAATGTAAAAATATTTTAAGCAAACATCGTTCGACGATTTAAAGATGGACTTATATTTTTTTAAGGGGGAAGGGGAAAGGATTCTAAATTGTATTTGAAGTTTGCTTGGGTCTGGTAAGTGTGTTTTTCATTTTGGTTATTTTTGTTTTGCTCACATCCATTTTCTTTCTTTGGTACTGTTCTTTCCAATCCCGTTGGACCCAATGAGCAATTTCATATGTGTCAGACAGTTTTTGTTTCCTGATTCACATGGAGGGAAAAAAAAAGCATTTCTATTTTCTTTTGTTGCATTTTTTGCTGTTGTTTCTTTGTATGAAAAATTATGTTTTGAGGATTAGAAGTTTTCAGTTCCTAGTGGAATTTCTTTAGGTTTTTTTTTTAATATTATACATCAGTTTAACTCAATTTGTTTTATGGTACAAAAATTTGTCTCAGTCTTTTACCAATGTTTTTTCTAGAAAAAAATGTTTGTTTAAATTTTTTCTAGAAAAATTGATGCTTTAGGAATTACTTTTTTACCCCAGAAGGTTTAAAAAAGTGAAATGTTTCAAAAATAAATGGGATTTTCGATAGCCTTTTAAACCATATTGATTATTTTAATTTGCCTTATATTTTTCCTGTTCTTTATTTATTGATTTGCATTTATTTTTCTACAAAATAAAATTTCTATTTATTTTTTTCTGCAAAACGAATATTCGCAAATTATATCAGTTAAAATTATTTCTATCGATCAAGTCTATTTGACAGTGAATATATATTTTATACATATTTATATATATATATTTTTTATATTTTTTATAATAAAACATATATATTTTTATATATGTTGTTCATATTTGTATTATTTGACCTGCAGTTTTTGTTTCAGTATGGTTCCATTTTCATATTCATCATAAAAATTGTTTAGTTTATTTTTTCTTCTATATCAAGTATTACTGTACTATGTATCTGATACAGATTTAAAATTATGATTTTCAGATAGGGTCTTTTTGGCAAAGAAACAATTTTTTGTAAAGTGAGCTTATTTGCAAAATTTAAATTGCGTTTTAGGTTCTAGAAATCTAAAGTATCGAATCTGCTTAATTTATTAAAATTAATTTTTTTGTTAACAGAAATGAAAATTTCTAAATTTTCCCCTAATATTTAATTTTGGTTTTTATGTTATTTAAGGCTAATAATATTAATTTATTTAGCCTATTGCATAATATATATACTTGTATACTATTATCGTAATAATTATTTCTCGAAAAATAATGTATCTAAACGAAGACTGATTATGAACGAATCGCAGAGTCGTGATTATGAATAAATTATATACTCATTATATGTGAATTATAACGTTTCGATTATGAACAAAGTATAACGTGAAAAATGGTCTTTTTAGAATTACTTTTTTAGAATTTTACCCATGAATGCCTTAAAAAAAGCTAGAGCTTCGAAAATAAATGGGATTTCTGATAGCCTTAAACCATATTGATTATTTTAATTGCCTTATATTTTTCCTGTTCTTTATTTATTGATTTGCATTTATTGTATCTACAAAAATGTTTTTGGCTTTTTAATGCTCAGCAGTTGACTTGAGCTAATCACAACTAATACAGCAGATATGTAGCAGATCCAGTATTCATAACGGCAATTTTCTTCTATTGACTCGACAGCCCATGGTGGGCCAAGGCCTTCCCTGAAAACCTTCTTCCATTCGAATCTCTGCTTTGCGACAGTTTTCCAGTTAGTAACTCTTAAAAATTTGAAATCTTCCTCTACACAATCTGTCCATGTCAACTTGGACCTAACCTTAGTTCTAGTTCCAAAAGGTTTATAGTTGTAATATCTTAAATGTCAAGGATGAGGGGTTGATATATTGATGCTGTACATAACTGCTGTTTGCTGTTTGTTTTTCCACACTTTGTGATTTTTGTTTAGCATCTTCCATCCTCTTCGAAGCCAACGGAAGAATGTTTTGTCCTATAGATTTCTGATCCTCCACCTCAGTTGAAAATCGCATAAATATGTAGTTCCAAGCATCTAAATAATGTTTCTAATGTGCTACTTGCTATTAAAAATCATTTTATGAAAAAGCAGAGCAGGAATGCTCAGGATTTTGATTTACAGGATTTCTCATTATTTCGCAGTCTAAAATTTAAGCCACACGAGGGGAAATTATTAAATTTCATCTCTATCATATAAAAATAATAATTTTGCGGGTTGTCAAGAAATGGTTGTGACATTTTCTGTTCGTGACATTTCCTGTAATTAAACTTCACTATTCCCTGAAATAACGTTTTGTTCACGAAGTTGAAAGCCGGAACAAAAATTGCCATGGAAAATAACATCGCAAACCACATTTATTTAATAAGAATCGCAAAAATACTTGTATAGGCGTGACGGCGATAGAGAGCCGACTAAAGAAAAAACCCACAATATTAAGCAGAAAGCATTCAATTGACACTATGATTACAACGCAACCTATAGCGTACGAAATTGAACAGAATAATTAAAAAAATTACATTATTTAGTGCAAAACACATTTGACAACATAATGACAACACAGCCTGTGGTGAAGAGTTAAATGGCAAGGGGGGGGGAGGCGAAAAGAAATGATTACGGAAGTTGCTCAAATTGCGTCAGCCACGTGCTTAAGTATATCGGGGGGTTACTAATCAGTACAACGAGATCCTTCAGTGTTTCCTCAGGTGTCTCATAAACTAGTAGATTGATTGTAGAGTAGATTGACTAGTAACTTTTAGATTGATACTGGAATAGCGATTGTTTATAAAGGTAGTTGTCTATTGTATATTGATAATCAGCCAAGATTCTCCTTGGCATATCTTTCCAGAATATTCCACATTTTTCGACTTTTGTATGCGAGAATGTAAATAAAATTCTTCAGATGAGTTTTCTATATAAATGTTTTATAATTGTATTTATTATAACGTTGTCTAATGCCATCATATTGCAACAGAAATTTACTTTTAATACATTGTACATTAATAATTTTATTTTACTTTATTTAATTAAAGAAAAGATTCGATTGCCAATTTATTCAAGACAAATTTCGTTAAAGATCAGATTTGATTAAATATTAGTGTTTTATCATTTTTGAAAGTGGAGCGGCCTGGTGGCATCACATTAAGTTTCCGAAATAAGGGAGTTTGGTTCGACACCTGACAAATGGTGTAATTTTCCTACCTGTCTCTGAGATGGCTTAATAAATTTTTTAGACCCGAAAGTCCTTTTGTTGGGCTCGAGGAGGTGGATAAGAAAGTTTGAATCTATATTTTCATACCCTATCTCGACTTCTGACTCTTTTTTGTAATTTTATGAAGTATGATCTTTAATAATGGATTTAGAAAATGTGTGAATTAAATTTAATAACTTTTATTGAACTCATATCTTTTGTAAAAAGCTCTTTATATTAGTAGAGAATATTATACAACATTAAAGTTGTAGCATTTGTACTAATTTAAAAATATATTATTGTTCTTATTTGCTTATATATATATATATATCCTATAAAAATAACAGTAATAAATAAATAGATATCGAAGTATTATAGAATAGTTTAAGAAAACTGTACATTTTAAGCACATTTTTAGAACAGGTACTAAAAACTAATTTTTTATAAATAGCAGGATAGCTTCTTTTTTGAGACCTTTCAGTGTTGATGGAACGTAGCTTTTTATAAACCTCAGTTCTGATAAACATCTTCCAACACTTACTTGGTATGCTGCTA
Organism: Caerostris extrusa; assembly: GCA_021605095.1. Lineage (NCBI taxonomy): Eukaryota > Metazoa > Arthropoda > Arachnida > Araneae > Araneidae > Caerostris > Caerostris extrusa. The sequence goes on along the minus strand of BPLR01004810.1, from coordinate 39,313 downwards.
AAACAATAATTGTCTTTGCCAGTGATTATATTCTTCTTTAGTGGTGCCCATAGTGGGCCAAGGCCGTCTGCCTACTGACAGATTTTGTGGCAGAAGTTTTCTTTTTGGACTGAGTTAGGTTGTCAGCCCTACATCCAATGCTCTTATAGTCATACGAGACCGGGGCCACTGGTTTAAAGTGGATTCCGAACCACTACAAACTTCCATGTTAAACCTGTGGCCCTGAGAGCCAGAGCTTCAGTCATACGCCTCTCCCTCCAGGGTCTGTTATATTATTGAAGGACACAAAGGAATTACCTCTAACAATTAATTTTAACATTAATTCCAAAAGTTTTGAAAAAAAAAAATTATTTGTAGAAAAGAATCGGAAATTGGTCCGATTCTGTTCTCCTGTCTCCAACGCCCGACTCTACTGGTTCACGCTGAACTCCTTGCCACAATAAGACAGATACAGACTGTGATTGAGACAGAAATTTCTTTGCGATTTGACATAATGTGACTTCCACTTCTGAGTTTGAACCCACAGATACTACACTTTGGCATATTCATTCTAAATCTGGGACAACATATTGTGCAGTGTAGAGTCCACATATATTTCTGGAAGGTAGATTTTCCGGTAACAGAACATATGTAGCAACTTTGGAATGCTAAAGATCCGTTGTTACTGTGACACATAACCTTTGCTCACAATATCAAGGTCAGGAAAAATTATTTAACTAAGAAAAGTAAAAATAAGTACTAGACATTTAAAGAAAAAAATTAGCAATACATTCTTGTTACCCTTTATTCGTTTTACTCTCCTAACTCGCCAAAAAAACCATTCTACATTAAAACAGAGTTATTTTTTTAATAACGTAGTTTCGTTATTACCTATATTTCTTCCTACTTTATTTCCCTTTAAACTGCGAGTACAACTTGGAGATTAAGTTAGAATCCGGAAACAGTCCACCTCCTGCTAAATAGATAGATAAAAGTGAGCCACCCCTAAACGGAATAAGAGCCCTTTTAAATGAGTGTAGTATTTTTCTCCCCTAAGCAAAATGAAAGCCAAGGCCGGGCTTCCTGGAGCTCTGTCTCTCGTTGAGCCCTCTAATTGCTGCCTTCTCAATCGGGCCGTCGAATTCCGTACGCGTAAAGAAATTTATGATATGGATCAATTAATTCTTGAAGCCGTGCGATGACACGTCGCGCGAGCTTAAAAGTATTGCTCTTGTAATTTGTTTTCGGCCCCTGCTGATGATTATAATTTCAAAGGAGTGGTGAGTCTGTGTTGAAGAATGTGGGCCAAGTCCGAGAACGAACAGCGTGGTGTTTTTTTGATGGTTTGAAGTTTGAGGGGTTTTTATTTTTAAATATTTTTCCGGCTGAGAAATGGTTTGGTAAAGATTATTTAGAGAATCTCTAGATAGAGAAAGATGCAAGAAAAGATATTTTTATTGTCTTGTGTGATAATGAGTTTTTAAGTTAGACGCTAATTATTTTCAATAAAAAATTGAAGGACAATTTTGGTGAATTAGTCGCCGCTAATTTTGTTTATTTCAAACTATCTGCATTTTCAAAATTATAAATACTAGGGTCTCGTTTGGAGCCTGAATGGCCGAGTGGCTAGCCTTCTGGAGCTCGGTACCACAGGTTTCTTATTTGAGTACTGGCGGTGCCATGTATGTTTGTAGTGGTTCGAAATCCACTTTAAACCGTATATCCTTGTCTAATATCGCCGTAGAACATTTCTGTTTAAGGCTGACAACCCTACTTCGTAAAAAGACAACATATCCTGTCTCGGAATCTCCAGTAGGCAGACGGTCTAAGCACATTATGGGGCTGTTGCACAAATGAAGTAGATTATTTTTCGGTAACAGCACATATGTAGCTACACCGAAATGCTACCGTCGTTGCTACATAGGTCGTTGTTACTGTGACAAATAACCCTTGTTCACAATCCCAGCGTTAGAAAAAAAATTGTAACAATCCTTCCAAATAAAGTTAAAAACAAGCACTAGACATTTAAAGAAAAACGCACAAAAATTAGCAATACTTTCTTGTTACCCTTTATTCGTTTTTTGCCCCCTTTCACGTCAAAAAAAAAAAAAACATTCTACGTTGAAACAGAGTTTCGTTATTTCTTTTTCTACCTAATTTCCAGTTAAACTGGAACGTTGGAAATTAAGTTAGAATCCGAAAACAGTCAAGCTCCTACTAAATAGATAGATAAAAAAAAAGTGAGCCACCCTCAAACGGAATAAGAGCCCTCTAATGAGTGTATTTTTTTCCTTGAGCAAAATGAAAGCCAAGGCCGAGCTTCCTGGAGCTCTGTCTCTCGTTGAGCCTTCTAATTGCTGTGCTCTCAATCAAGGCCATGGAATTCCGTACGCGGAAAGAAATTTATGATATGGATCAATTAATTCCTGAAGCCGGGCGATGACACGTCGCTCGAGCTTCGGCCGTTTAAAAGTAATTGCTTTTGTAATTTATTTTCGGTCCCTGCTGATGATTATAATTTCAAACGAGTTGTGCGTCTGTGTTGAAGAATGTGGGAAAAGTCCGAGTACGAACCGTGTGGTGTGATGTGATGGATGTTTCCGGGTTTCATTTTTTAAAATTTTTTCCGGTGAGAAATAGTTTGGTAAAGATTATGTAGGGATGTTTAAGCCGTGGGAAAGATGTCAGAAAAGGTATTTTTAGTGTCATTTGTGATAATGAGTTTTAAGTTTGAAGCTAATTATTTTCTATAAAACATTAAAGTTAATTTTGTAAATTACTCTCTGGTAATTTTATTTATTTTACATTATCTCCATTTTCAAAACTATAAATACTAGGTCTCATTAGGAGCCTGATGGCCGAGTGGCTAGCGCTCTGTACCTCAGGTTTGTTGTTCGAGTCCCGGTGGTGCCATGGCCGATATGTAGTACTTCGGAATCCGTCTAATATGGTAGTAGAATGTTGGACGTAGGTCTGACAAACCTACCTTGTAAAAAGAAAACATCTGTCTCGAAATCTGCCTGTACGCAGACGGTGTCGGCCCACCATGGGACTGTTGCGCCAATGAAGATTATATATATGTAGCTTATAGAAGAAGATTATATATGTAGAATGTTTATTGTGCAAATATGTAGCAACATTGGAATGCTACCTATCCGTTGTTGCTGGGACAAATTACCTTTGCTCATAATGACCGCATTAGGAAAAAAAACCATTTTAACTCATGCAAGTAAAGTAAAAACAAGTACTAGACATTTAAATAAAAAACGAACAAAAATTAGCAATACTTTCTTGTTACCCTTTATTCGTTTTTTTTACCCTCTAGTACGCCGAAAAACATTCTACGTTGAAACAGAGCAATTTTTTTTAATAACGGAGTCCCGTTATTTCTTCCTTCCTTATTTCCCTTTTAAACTTCGGGTACACCCTGGAAATTAAGTTAGAACGCTGGAAATTAAGTTTCGAACCACTACAAACATCCATGACTCTGCTGGGACTCAAACCCAAAACCTGTGGTACCGAGCACCAGAGCGCTAGCCACCCGTCATCAGGCCCGTCACTGTTAGGAAAAAACATTTTAATTCTTTCAAATAAAATAAAATGAGTACTAGACATTTAAAGAGAAATCGAACAAAAATTAGCAATACTTTCTTGTTACCCTTTATTCGTTTTTTACCCTCTAGCGCGCCCAAAAAAAAGAAAGCATTCCACATTAAAAAAGAGCAATTGTTTTTAATAACGGAGTTTCGTTATTTCTTACTACCTTATTTCCCGTTAAACTGCGGGTACACCATAGAAATTAAGTTAGAATCCGAAAACAGTCACGCTAAATAGATAACTACAAAAAAGTGAGCCACCCCTAAACGGAATAAGAGCTCTTTAACAAAGTGTATTTTTTCTTCCTCGAGCAAAATGAAAATGCAGGCCGAGCTTCCTGGAGCTCTGTCTCTCGTTGAGCCTTCTAATTGCTGCCTCTCAATCGGGCCATCGAATTCCGTACGCGGAAAGGAATTTATGATATGGATCAATTAATTCCTGAAGCCCTGCGATGACACGTCGCGCGAGCTTAAAAGTAATTGCTTTTGTAATTTATTTTCGGCCCCCGCTGATGATTATAATTTCAAACGAGTTGTGCGTTTGTGTTGAAGAATGTGGGAAAAGTCCGACGAAGAACCGTGTGGTGTGGTGTCATGGATGTTTCGGGTTTATTTTTTTTTTCCGGTGAGAAATGGTTTGGTAAAGATTATTTAGGATTTTATAGCTGTGGGAAAGATGTAAGAAAAGGATACTTTCATTGTTATTTGTGATAATGAGTTTTAAGTTAAAAACTAATTAGTTTCAATAAAGAATTAAAGTAATTTTTGTAAATTAGTGTAAAAAGAATAAAATTACCAGAGACTATCTCCATTTCCCAAACTATAAATGCTAATCATCATTGGCGTAACAGCCCCATGAAGGGCCAAGTTCGTCTGCCTACAGCCAGATTTTGGGGCAGGAAATATTTTCATTTTACGAAGTAGGATTGTCATCCCAACAGTTATATTAGACCAGAAAGTGGATTCCGATCAGCTACAACATCTATGGAACCGGCGGGACTCGAATCCGACACTTGTGGCACCAAGCGCCACAGCGCTAGTCACACGACCATCACTAAGGCACATTTTAAATTTTGAAAAAAAAATTGTCTTATTATTAATTTTTAAAAGTGTTTTTTATGTGGAATATTATATTTTAATGCTCTTTCATTTTTTAAGGATTTTTTTAAACCTCTTTTGGCCTCGTATCCTTCTTATTTATGCCACAAGCAGCTCACTGACCGGCAATGAGGAGTGACCATTGTCTTCTGGTGGACATCGTCTTTTTCTCCTTTAGGACTTTTAAGGCAAATTGCACATCATAGGGGGGGGGAGGGAACCAAAAACATTCTTAAATAGAAGCTTGACTGTTTCGAGACGCTTTACATTGTCACAATCGACAATTAGTCTCCTCGTTTCCGGAAGCAGGGACTGCAACGGAGGCAGTTCGCGGATTCAAGCCAGAGCTGTACTGCATGCCAGCTGTACACATTAGAACTAGACCAAGAGTAGGAAGAGTGTGAATAGAAATAAGGTTAATTTATTTTTAAAAAAGTGTTTTGTTGTGGAGTGTGTTAATAAAAACACGCAAATTTTTTTTTTGTGTAAGATAAAAATCGTTTTACAAAAAATTGGAAATCCTAACAGTTAAAATTAAAAAAAAAATTTAATTTAATTTTAAAAACAATCTCATTATTTCGAAAGTTTGTTAGAGTTGTCTTTAATTTCGGGTTAAAAAAAATGTTGTAATTAAATTACTCTTTTTTTTTTTTTTTTTTTTTTTTGGGGGAAAAAAGCATGAATAAAAAAAAAAAAGCCTTCATGTTTTTAAAATTTTTAATTTAAATGTAACTTTAAAAAAGTTAAGATATTTTAAAAAATGTAATTTAAATTTAAAATGTAAATTATTATTTTTTATTTAAATTTATGCAAATAAACTTGACAAGTTGGTTTTTAGATTAAATTTCAGTGCTTAGTTTTTTCATTCTTTCCACTTATTTGTCTAATGACAAAGAAATGATCATTTAAAAGCTATACACAAAAAATAAATATACACATAAAAATATAACACATAAAAATAAGCTATACACATAAAAGTTAATTAGATTGATTTTTCCTATAAAAAATGTGTTTACATTTCAAACAATCAACTTCAGTTCAACTTTTAGGGTTTCGAATTCAGTTCTCCAAGTTAAAACCATATCCTCCAAGCCTTGCGCCACCCTATAGCACATACTTAAATTTTGAAAAATAGCATATATTTAAAAAACTATTCAAAAGTTTGTGTACGAAACAAACAAAATATCTATTAATAAATGTGATAACACTTTTCTAACTGGTAGCAGAAATTAATGAATAAAAAAGTCCGAGTTGCTAAATAACCCTTATCTGATAGGGTTGATTCTATGTTGACCTTAATAGATAAGCCATTACGGAACTGGACCGAAAGTTTATCTACGACAGCGTTCATTGATGGACATAAAAGCTGGTGGGTGCCGAATTATCTGATAAGTGAATGAAGCATTGCAGTTTAAGGGTTGTTTAACCCGAACAATTTACTAAGCGATTATATCGTTTATACATGTTTACATGGTCGATCGAATTCTTTTCCTACATAGCTAGAGGCTGTAAAATGATAAGCTTGTGCATGCACTAACATGATCACACAAAAATCTTGCTTGTTGTACATTGTTTAGGTTTCCTGCACATTATTTTTGTAGCATTTAGGCATAAAATATGCAATGTTTGTAATGAATTTGATTTTTTCTTGTTATTCTCGGACATGATTTGCTGCATTGCAAATATTGTTAAATTATTTTTTGTTGTTTCATTTTTGACATAAAAAATTCATTACTACCATGATTTATTTAAAGTCTGTAAATGCCCTACTCGTAACTCAGTGGCAATGTGCGCCATTGGTGAGGATTGGAGCCGAGGTTCAATCCGTTGGTGGCATTGTTGTAGACACTGTTTCAAAAACGAGATGACACAGTGGCGTTTGGGATGTTCAGCATCTTGTCTAGTTAGTCAGATTACCTGGTGGGAGTTTCCCAGATTTTCTCCCATACACGTAGTTCCCCCTAAAAGTCCTCCCATAATTCACTGCCGTCCTCCCTCAACGACTCGGAACCTTGTCAGACTTCTACCTTCGGGTGCTCCATCACAACAGAAGTAGTCTCCTTTTCATCCATCTATGAGCAAATAACTCGAAACCGTCCCACGCTGCTGGACACTGTGGATTAGTCACAACGACAACAACGTCTGTAAATTTTAATATCTATCACTATCTTTGTTTATGTAAAGAAGCACGCCCTATGTTGTAGTCCTATGGCAATTCTTATTTATTCGAGTATAAGAAAGAGCGATTTCGTTTTTCTAGGGACTTGTGTCACGTTTATTAATGATACAAAAACAAATGAACTAGGTAAATATAGTACAGAGTCTCAGATAAACAATGGAATATCCTGATTGAAGTCTCACCGATTTTTTTAAGACGCACAAATTTTTGGGCAATTACCTTTAAAATTCTATCCATGAGATACAATTTTCTACCTGACATTGGAGGACGTTAACACACTAAAGTGGTGTCATCTAAAAATGCCATCAATTTGTGCTGTCAGGGCATAGTTCCTGTACCCGATGAGTTCCTCCACATATGGGGGAAAAAATTTATTATATGTGAAGGTAACATTTTCAGTAAAAAGTTTATTTAATTATTTTAATTTTTTTTAAAAAAAGCGAAAACTGCAATATAATAAATAATAATAATAAATTTCTGAGTTCCTTTATTGTTACACTTTAAATAAATGGATTATTCACAATTTAAATAATTTAAAACAATTTCTTTCAATCAAACATATTTGACAGTAAGCTTATATTTTTAAAGCTCTATGTTGTCCACATTTTTATTATTTGACTTTCTGTTTTATTTTGCGTAATGTTTCCATTTTTATGCTCATCATTTTTTGTTTTGTTTGTTGCAATGCAGCTGGCAAACACTTAGACAGCTTGGTCTTGGATGCCTTAAGGCAAGCGCTGTACAGACGTACTCACTTTGCATTACCCAGGGGCGCGCGTAACTGGAAGATAAGCCACGGACGCGGAGCAACAATGCCCCCGCAACGCTTACGATCCTATTAGGACCGGGACCTACGGTTTAAAGTGGATTCCGAACCACTACAAACATCCATGGCACCGCCGGGACTCGAACCCGAAACCTGTGGTACCGAGCGCCAGAGCGCTGGCCATTCAGGCCTTATGCTCATCATAAAGTTGCATAGTTTTTTTCTCTGTATGATTGATTATAGAACACTGTATCTGATTCAGATTTAAAATTCTGATTTTCTGATCTAATTGTTGTAGTGAGCTTGTTTGCAAAATTTAAATTGCGTTATAGATTCTAGAAACTGAAGAATCGAATTTACTTAGTTAAGTAAAATTAACTTTTTCGTTAGCAGAAATGAAAATTTTTATATTTGCCTCTAAAAATCAAAAATAAATATATTAGTTATATTCTTTAAGACTAACAATATCCCAATTCATTCATTTACCTATTGCATAACATGAAGTAGAATTTCTTTTAACAATGCTTGTTCAAATGAACTTTTTAACTTGGATTATTCAAAAGTTTTGGGAAGTGAATATACCTGTTTTGGGTACTTGATTAACTACACAATTAAGATTAACCATGCATAAGACGCTTTCCACCGATAAAACTTGGCTCTTTATTACATGTCATTAACAAGGAAAAAAGAATTTACCTATATTCAAATAAGCCAATAATAATGATGCCATGAATTGTGCTTCAAATTATGCCAATAATATCTTTGCCATTAATTATATCTTAAATAATAATAATTTAGTATTATTTATTTCAATAATTATTGAAGATAATTCAATAACCGTTGAATCTTATTTTCAGTAATCATAGAAGATATTTTAATAACCATTCAATCTATATTCGAATGATCATTGAAGATGTTTCAATAATCACAGAAAAGCAAAGATAAACACATATGAAAGAGGAGTACAAACTACAAATAATAAAAACTTTTATACTTTTTAATTATAAATCTGTTTTCCTTCATTTTATTATTTTAAATTAGTTCAATTTAAAAAAACTATTATAATAAGGAGCCATTATAAATAAGAAATGTTCAAAATAAACCTTAATGATTTTGAATGACAGGACTTCTCTTTTAATTTTAATCAATCTGTTACCAGAAAACGTATTCTATGCCAACAGTCACGTTTTCCGCGCTATCACTTGAATAATAATAATAATAAATAAAACGTAAAACGTGAATAGTTTCCTCATAATACAAAGCCACAATTGTTGAGTACTAGTTTTAATGGAGGCCACGAAAAGCAAAGTATAAATCAACCTTGTTTTGATAGGGGCATTAAATCTTTGAAGACGAGATTAACATGTTGGCGATGAGACGAACAGACCTCCCAGTGCAAAACTCAGCTGGTGCCGTTCATTAACCGCCCATTTCACATAGCATGTTCCACACCCTTAATGTGGTTATGACATAAATATTTTACAACTTGTACTTGAAAGAATCTGTCGGTTGGGGAGATGTTGCATGAATAACTAATTTCTTCTTCCTGTTCGTTCTTATTGCTCAAACGGTTTGGTCCTAATCCCTCCAATATTAACATGGAGTGAATCACAATCGAGTTGGGAACTGATGAAAAGCCACTATGTTTCTGGTTAATCCTTAAAGGGCCATTTTTTCTCCGAATATATTTTGTTTCAGAACAATTTTTTTTTAGTAATATCGTAAATATACAACGTTTGAATTATGATCATTTAAGTTTTTATCCTGTTTTATTTGTTAGGAAATTCAAGCATAAATTGAGCTATTTGGATTGCATATAAGAATCAGAATTTTAATCCTGCTATTTATCGTTACATCGCCTTACCATACATCGTTACTATCATCACTCAAAATGCTTTCACTTTGTACTTTCCGTTCTTCTTACAAAATAAGTCACTTAAGCAATAATAAGCAATAAATTAGTTCATCTCCAGTCTTTTGAAGATCAAGTCTGTAAAACTACATGAAATCAATAACTAATGGTATGACTTGTGGCCAGATGAATAAGGTAATCAGAATAATATATGGGTGTACCAAATTTTCATTTTAATTCAAAATTAATTTTTGCACGTCTTAATTTGTGATGTTCCTAACGAAATATGAGTAAATTCATGATAATCTGTAAGTAGTCTTCCAATGCTAGCAATTGCAAGTCTCGTGTACAGTTAAAAAGTCGTTATCATCTTTTATAATCACGATCTCTTATCGCTTATTTTGTACACCACAAATTCTGTTCTGTATATGTCTTGCTGTAAAACATTGAATAATTTGATAAATATTAAAAGTTTATCATGCAACGTTTTAAGTCAGCAATTCAATCGATTAGAAATGCCAGAAAAAAAATCAGATTGTATTGCTAAAACAAGTGGAATTAAAAATGAAGGAAAAAAAATTGTAAAAGAAAAAAAAATTGTGGAAAAAAAAATTCAGGAAAAAAACTGTTGGCGACAAGATAAAGCTTTTATCACTAAATGATTTTTTTTTCATTAGATTAAATTTATTGTTAATAAAAATAAAGTTTCTATTGAATAATTGCTTTAAAAAGTGTTTTTTTTTTGGCAATTAATGTGGTATGCGTAGATTTCATGTATATTTTATAAACCAAATTACTGAAAAACGGCGCTTTGAAGTTACGCACATTTTATCTGTTATGTATTAATCTCTAAATTTCCTCATATTTGGTACTATTTTTCTGTGAATTTAGTTAAATAGTTTTTTTTTTTTCAAAGTTAGTGGTAGTTTTATTGATGAAATATTTTTTTTGTCGTTAGTTATTTTAAAATTTGATTTGAATGTCAATGGACGTACCAATTACGGAGTGCTTATGTAAAATTAATTAAGAAAACTTCTCATCTGAGCAAATGTAAGAGTAAGTTTTAATTTGGCTGCAGAATGTGTTTAAATTAGTAAAAATTTAATTAATTTAAATTTAACTTTAAGTGAGGAGTACAGTTAGAATTTATGAGAAATATTTGACTTAAGTCGAATTGTATCAGATTTAATATCTTGCATATTATGCGTGAAAGTATTTTAAAAACACTTAAACTGCAGTAATTAATTAATTTTATTTTTGAACTAATTTCAAACTAACGAACAGTTTATAACACAGGTCAAACAATTTATTACATACTAATGAGAGATGTTTGACCTAGGTCAAATTGAAACGGATTTAATATATGTATTATCATTGCCTGAAAGTATTTTTTAATACTTTAAACTTCTTGAATTACCACCGTCATTCAATTGAGAACTTATTTCGTGTTGATAAACACAGTCTAGACAGGTCAACTAAATAATACTAAACAAATTTTTTTTTTCGTAATTTAAGGTGCTTCGTTATATATTTATAAAAAAGATGCTTTTTTGCTTAAAAAACTACGTCTTGTCTTGGTTTAAAGGTCTTGTTATATTAAAAATGTTAATAGATCTTGTAATATGATGATCCTATTACTTCCTGTATTCTGTGATGATTAAATACATTCCTAGTAAAATAATTCAGAGATGGCTTATTTTGGTTTCAGCATTTTAAAAAATATAAAGGGGAACAGAAGTTTTTGAATGACTTACCTGAGTTATTTATTTATTTATCATTTTTTGTTCCAGAATCCCTATTATGTATCAAACAACATTTACAGTACAAATGAATGAACAAAGGCCATTATATTTATTAAATGATATAGGTTACTATACTGTAGTAAATATATCATATCCCACATACCACACAGTAAATTATCGCCTGTCTTTGCTTCCAGAACTGTTATTGACATGAGTTACTTACTTCGCAACCAGAAATAGTTCCTTTACAATTCGAAATATCAGTCAAAGTCCTTAATTTATTGAACGGAACCGAACAAATAAAAAAAAGCTAACGAACGAGTAGTGATAAAAAAGACCGAAGGCAATTAACGTTGTCCTCTAAAGTAATTACTGAAGTCCAACATCATTTACTTAAGCTTTCGGCTGTAAAAAAGAAACTGTTTTCCAGCATCATAACAGCGATGACGAAGTGCGTTGGCTACCTTCATACACGCGCTTTCTATTTTTGGCCCCCAGGGTGGTTTGGCTGAAAGAGTGGCTTGGCTATCGCCATCTTTTTATCCTTTCACCATCGGAAACAAATGTCTTTGTTTCATGAGGGCATTTATTTCGGGGAATTTTTGGTGGCTGGAGGATGAAATATTTGTTTGTTGGAAAGGTATAGGCGTAGGATGTAGCGCATGTGATTTATACGTTAGAAACTGGGAGATGCAAGTGAGATTTTAGGCGGTGAATTTGAACATGCGGTATTTCTTTGTGATACATGAAAAGAAGCACATGTTCTGTTTGTGTATTATAATACATTTTGGCTGAGGCACCTTGGTACTAGCGTGTCAGAGAGATTTGGGGAGGGAGAATTAAAAGAGCTTTTGGTTCATAACCTGATAAGTGATGTCGAACCGTAAGATTTCTTGTATATGCCAGAGATGGATTGATGAATCCTTTGATGGTAAAATTCTTCTGCTGCGTGAGAGGAGAGTGTGAATGCCAACCTTGGGATGTCTGTTCTAATTGTGGTGTGTTTATGCAGTGCTACAACACTTCTGTATGCGTCGCTGAATCTGCTAAATTTCTGATTTTATGGCAGCAAATGATCTCAGGCCCAAGTATCCAGCATTTGAAAACAACATCTTGTTAATTTTTCAACTCCTTTAAACAGAAGAAAGAGAGAGTGTGTTTTATGTGTTACTGGTGAGGGAGAGCTAAAACAATTTCTAGTTGCTAACATGTTTAGTTTCTGAAGTAGGGAAATCGAATTTGAAAAACGACAAACAAACAAAGTACATGTGCCCATGACGGGGATGGACGCAATCAGTTCATAGAATCATAAATCTGGGGGGATCGAAATGTAGAGGAGGAAGGTGCGAATTTTTCAGTTGCAATCCCCTAAGATGTTCATTGAAAATTGTGGAAACTGTGCTATTGAGTGTTCCCTGAGTAACTTTGAATCTGCAACAGTGTTGCCATTGTAGTGAAAAATGATATCGAGTGAAAGCAAAAACAAATTCTTCATAATTTTGAATAAAAACTGTTTTTATTTTCTTAAAACTGTCTTTCTTTTCTCTTCTGTTTAAATTTTCTTCTTTCTTTCTTCTCTTTTAATTTTAATCTTCTTCTTCTTCTGTTTTTTTTTTTCTTATCTCTAGCTTTTACTGTTTTTATCTTTTTTAAACTTTTCTTTTCTTGTTTTTACTTTCTTCTTACTGTTTTATTTATCTTTTCTTCCTGTCCTCAGGATTTAGGGGTGAATGATTTTACTACTGAATAGATCTCTAGAAAACTCGATGAATTTGATGTATTTATCTACGTGATTATTGTATTCTTGATGTACCAATGAACACTTGTGATGATTCCTATTTGATTTTCAAAAAACTGTATTTTTGTTTCAAAATGGTATAGGCAGTCATGCTCCAAGTAGAGACTGCTCAGAGAGTAGGATTTTGTTTAAGGTAGTGTTGAGTATTTTCTAATGAATAGGATGGATTTTGGTGAATTCTTAGAAAAGATTTATATTAATTTAAAATTAACAGGACATTTTTTTGACTCATTTCATGATAAATTTATGAGAAACCCGATTCCGTGATTCGCTACTTTTTCTGACTTTATACTATTTAAATATTATTTTTTGAATCTTGAGCAGCCAAGCATCTAACATATTAAAACAGGAAACGCCGTGTTTCTGTATTGGGAATTTTAAATTCGTCTTGTTTGTCATGTTTTGCAAAGTTCTGTTGTTTACTATGGGATGGGCATGGTAAATCAATAAACCAAAAGTTCGGAAAAAGTCTTCTGGGTGATGCCTTTTGGGATGTTCATTCCAAATTGCGATACATAAGAATTCCAATATCCGTCGGACAATGCCACTGCTTGTTCCTTGAACCTGATCGAATTCAGTGGACACGAATATCCTCCACATCCTTTTTTTTTGTATCGATATTATGCTGATATTTTTAGCTCTTCTGCAATTTTGTTCAAATTCCGTAGGAAGTTATTTCATTGCATTCGATTAAGGCCATAACGTACTCCAATAATAATCCAGTTTCTGATACATACTTAAAGCGCTTGCGATGGTTTGGTTATATGGTCACTATAGTTTCGCATTCCATCTAGCTGTGTAGCTGGAGCAAATCTAAAAAATAAAAAATAAATGAACGAATTAGCAAAACAATGTCACTGAAAAGCACATATATCGTGCTAGAAAAATTCCCAATTCGTACTTGCGAACTCTTGCCAATTTTTTTTCTTAATTTTTTTTTGTTCCTTTTTTTAATTTTGTATAGAATAAGCATAATGCACCAGAAAGTAACTCTTCTTTAATAATAATAGATATTTTGTGGGAAATGACCATCTTCTCGTGAGACAAGTAGTGGAATTAACAATGTGATGTAGGGTGTGTTTGAAAAAACAAACACACAGGTGTGGTTCATTCATCTTTTTATACTTTCTCATCCCCAAATTTTTTTAATTTATGAGTACTGGACGAATATCAGTTTTATTCGTAAAGTATATCATTATGGCGGATTCCGGAAGAATTTTCTTTGATTTATATATTATAGGCAAAGAAATAGGGTGTCGACGTATATTGACTGTTCCAGCGCTATGTGCCATAAAAGAAAATATTTGTTTTTCTTATGAAAAATTGCTTATTTTTAAATGAATTTTTCATTTTTGTAGTTTTCACGAAAGAACACACACAAGCAAATTTTAGTTGAAGGTATTTAGAGTAAAGGAACGAATATGGTACATTATTCCCATGATGATGATGTGCCTACGAATTCATTAGGGAAGAAGGGTTGTCATTGCCTCAATAAAGATCATCAATATCTTAGTTCTGCAACAATTTGGTACATGCATCCTTTGTGATTGATTCTATTCCTCGATTGTCAGTGGCAGAAACACTTGTGCTTCCTCTATAAAACTGAATGGAATGTACATGGTAGGATGAAACAAGAATTTAAAAGGTAGGGGATAAATGAGTAAATGCAAGAAATACTTTTTTACTTAATGTGATTGAATAATTTCTTAAATGACTGAATTGAATTTTAGTGCTGAAGTTAAGGCTAATGACATAAATACGACATGTTATAGTGAACGAAGAATCCATTTAGTAGCTGCGTAAACGAGTTTATGTCTTCCATTATTATGTGCAAAGAGGGTTTGTGTCTTGATTAGAATTGGATGAATGATTTTACGACTGAATAGATCTCTGGAAAACTCGATGGGTTTTACGTATTTTTCTTCGTGAATACTGAATTCTTGATGTACCAAGGAACATTTACGATGATTCTTATTTTATGTTCAGCGGCCTGATGGCCAAGTGACTAGCTCTCAGGCCGTTGGTACCGAAGGCTTCAGATTCGAATCCTGGCAGTAGCATGGATGTTTGTTGGTGGTTCGGAATCCACTTTAAACTCTAGGTCCCGGTTTGTTTAGCTAAAGTATGCAAAAGATGACCGTTGAGCGACAAACCAAACCAAGCTATTTTTAGTTAAAAAAAAATATATATATTGTTTTAATGGGTATTGGCAACCATGTTCTAAATAGAGACTTTGCTCATAGAGCAGGATTTTGTTCAAGGGTAATGTTGTGTATTTTCCAATGTGAGGAATGGCGAGATGGATATTGTTCCTAATTTATCTACGATGTTTTTAATATGACTTTTGTTACTGAGTTTTCTGTCTACAGTAAGTACGAGGTATTCTATTTCGGAGACCCAAGCTGTGGATCTGTGGAAAGAGGAGTGTTCATAGCAAAGTTACCTTGAGTGACCTTTACTAAAAATAAGGACTTTTGGAAAAAATTATTGTAAACCCAATCACGTTATCAAAGTGTCACTCCTCCATTGAAAGCACCATTGCGGTAAAAAAATCTTCTTTTCCTTATGCGTCCCTTGGATGATTTGGTTTTATTTATTGTTTCACTCTGGGTGGCCAATTTCTGTAAGGTCTCTAAGATGCTGAAAAAAATGTAATGTTTAAATTTAGACCGATTAGTGTAATTGATGTCTATTACTCGAACTAATTGATATTGGTAGCTACACACATTAAATTGAGACAGAATACTTATTTGTAGAATAGGATACTGTTAGACGTAATGTTGTTGAATATTTTTTAATGTGTGAGATGTTGGAGTGAATATTGTTTTAATGCTGATAGATTTGTCATGTCAATATGTATTTATAAATATTTTTTTTTGTATTAAAAAGTAAAATTGTTGGTAATCCTTGTATATTTCATGTGTTGTGGTTTCATATTTTTATGTATGTCTGCTTGAATGGTGTGTATATGAAGGTCGTTACCTCTCACCGGATGCGAGTAGATGATGATCAAAGAATGGCCAGTTCTGGCGGAAACAGGTCGATTGTCGTTGCTACGAATGTATATATCTTTGTGCGGTGTTTTAATTAGCGGAGTGGAAGTTTATTAAGACTGCTATGACATGTGAAAATATCTGTGCTCGCTTATTTAGGGGGAGAGAAGTCTTCCGATAGGGAATAGAACACTTTGTTGGTGGTAAGATGGTAAGCTATAGTTGTTTTGGTAAATGCCGCCTGTGCCGGACAAATCGACCTTTGACTTAAAAAAGAATTAGCCGTCTTTTCGATGTGAATAAGTGTCGGCATTACCCCCATATTTGGGAAAAAAAATTATAGGACCAGAGGGCGGATTTTAAGAGGAAAATTCGGCCAATAATAAATACAGGGCGTGTGATTTCGTAAATAATAATCTGCAATCACCGTTACCACATATATATACTAACAAAAACCACGCATATATACTGGTTCAAAGGCTTCAGTGACTTAGGTTAATTGGAGATTATATACACACACACATGAAATAAATTAAATGCAAATCTCATGATTTTTAAGTGAATAATATATTTGTATTGTTTACAATATAGGCCGATAAGTATTTCATGTGAACAGCAGTGCGATCATAATTAATAAATGCAATAGACAGATCTGTTTTCATATGATTACAATTAAAATTATCATAAAACAAATTGCATCGATTCACTGTATCCACTTTACACCACCACAATTCAGAACGAAAGAACACCCCTAGAGGGGAGTTCATATCCTTACTAATTCATGGTGATCATTCCTGGTATAAACATGAAAACTCAACGTAGAATCACGAAAAAGCTTTATTTTCATACTAGAATATCTCTCTATAGTTATCATCAAGCCTTCAACTTGAAGCAAACATAACGCTACGACCATGCATTACAGGTATTGTAATGTTGTTGGTTCCTCCAAAATAATGTTTTATAGTGAAATTATTGCTATTTTTACGAAATTGTTTTTAACTGGCATGATGATTTTCACAATATTAATAGGTATTAATTTAACTCATGTTACATTCTTTACATACATTCATTGTCTTATTTAGATATAATTACCTTTATAGTTTTTCTTCCAATGTGTTACTACTTCAATGTGTTATTGTGAGGGGAGAATCCAGGTCCTAATCCGCTGATGGCGTTTTTTTGTAATTCACTTCTTTCAGAAATATAATGGCTATTGTGACTGCATGTGAGGCGCCTCATATCGATAGTCAAGCTACTTGTTAGGAGTTTTCTCAGGGTTTCCATCACATGATATGTAAATATACTATTACCATAAAAGTCTTTCTGAAAACAACGCCCTCCCCATTATTGTTTGTTTGGAGTGTTTATTGATACAATAGCATTAATGCATTTGCCCAGCGATAACACTGCTGTCACTACGATGGCGCCGCTTACAGAAACCGATGATGTCACTTCTTTTGAAACGAGGAAATTCTATGGTGATTGTGATAACGCTTATAAAGGG
Organism: Caerostris extrusa; assembly: GCA_021605095.1. Taxonomy (NCBI): domain Eukaryota; kingdom Metazoa; phylum Arthropoda; class Arachnida; order Araneae; family Araneidae; genus Caerostris; species Caerostris extrusa. The sequence continues at coordinate 21,806 of BPLR01004810.1, read as the reverse complement.
TCTTGTATTGGTGGTCATGCTACATAGTGGACATTTTTTCTGGTTTTCCGACATGACACATTATGGCCATTTTGACACTTTGTGTGTAATGTTTTTTCTGGAAGGGCTGTTAAAAGTACATGCCCGACATTTGTGTGTCATTGGGAGAAAAACTCGGAAAAAACCCCCACTAGGCAGCCTGACTATCGATGCAATATACTTTATACACTTTATCACAATCATTACAAAACCTCCTCGTTATTAAAAGAAGTGATATCATTGATTTCTGAAAACAGTGATATTGCAATGGCGCCAGTAGTACCGTAGTGACAAATACAAATGAGTAGAGCTTGAAATAAAACATTTTGTTTGTTGGTTAAGATATATGTGCCCTTCGAAAATTTAAAAGTTGCAAAAGAAGTGTGAGTAAACAGTAAAATAAGTACAAATTCCCGATGTCTGAAATGTTTGCTTATTTTTTATTTATTTATTTTGAAGTTTTTTTTTGTTAAAATAGCATTTTTTTATACTTACGAAAATGTAAATATGATCTTTTTATTTAATTTTTTTTTTTTGTTTTTTCAATTCTCAGTGAACCACTTTGAAAGTATTAGAGGAGAAGTTTTTGAATCAACTGTAAACAAATATTAAGATTGCGTTTTTAAAAATCTAAAAATCTGCTCTGTGTTTGGCGCATAGCACTTTCCATGTTAAATTTTTTTTTTTTTTTTTTTTCAAAACTATTTTTCCGTTCACTTTGCATTTGCTTTGATGTATTGCAGACCAAATGTTGGAAAAGGTTTTAAAAAATTGCTTTAAAAAAAAAAAACTTCATGGAAAAAGAATAGATCCATATAGAGAGAAAATTTCTGTGTGTTATAGATTTTCTGCAAAATTTTTTATTATGAAGCCCATAAGAATATTGAGTTCGGTTTGCATTATCTTTTATTTATAATGCGTTTGTCTGTACTGAAGCAACATTTGTGCGAATAAAACATAATTTCAAATAGAATTTTTTTATGTGGTTCTTAAAAGCATTTCGATTCAAGTGTTGAATTGTAGACTATATAAAGTTAAAGAAATTTTCTAGTTTAATAATATAATGTCTTTATAATGTGAATATATATATTTGAACTAATCTTTCTTATATAAAAAATATAGACAAATGAATGCCAAAATTTATTATTTAAATTGCATTATCACAATTCCTTTTGTTACAATAGAACTTGAAAAATAATATCAGTTCTGTGACTTGCAATCATAATTTATTTAATCTTTCTGAAACATTGCACACGAATCAGTGGTTTTTAAGAATTATAAAGTTGACGTATATTATTTCTAATCTCGGAGTTTGATTTTGATGTAGATGATCTTTTAAGAAAAAAAGAGAAGGATGAATTTCAAAGGGAAACATAAATATTTCAAAAAGAAGTTCCTTTAAAAATTTTAATTTATGGCCAACACGAACAAAACAAGGGTTCATATTTAAGCTAATGTAGCCAATGCAGATAAAAGAGCCAATTTGTTACTTCAAAAGAAAACTCAATCGCATCAATTTCAGTTATGAGGATTTTATATAGAAATCATTGAATAAACGCAGAACTTTAGAAAGATTTCTGTCGTTTCGAGCTGTTGACTGTCTCGTGCCCTTCAAAGTATTTTCTAATGGCTTCAAAAGACTTTTTGCCAATATCGCCAAATTTTTTCGACTTTTTAATTTTTTGCTTTGTAAAGTGGTAGTTGGCACTAAAATTAAACAATTACAATAGTAAATAATTATAATTTATTATAATAATCAATAATAATAATACATTGTAACCATGCTTCCTCCTACGTACTAGCAAGAGCTCACTGTGTGGTGTTCAGATGAAATGGTCAGTCGGCCTCGAAACTTACACCCGAGAGGAAGTACAGCACAATCAAGCGCTACTGTTGAGAGTCATTTAGGTTATAGTCTCTCATCCCCAGAGGAAATATATTTAACACAACCCTGCCTATTGGTTGGCTTACAGACCCTCACCTGGGAGGACATATATTTCGAGCACCCTGCGCGTATCCGAATTTCAGGTTTTCGCTTAAAAGTTTAGTCCTTCCACCAATTTATGATTATTTATCTTTAAATGTGTTAAATAGTGTGTATGTCTCTAATTGTATGTGTTTGCATAAATAAAGCTGTGTGTTCTTCCAAAGTGCCTCAAGTATCGCAACCCAACCACACCAGTTACAATCTAGTTGCCCAACCTGCACACAAACAACATAAGTAGACAATTATATAACAGCGAGCATGCATCTCAAAGTACCTAGTCAAGTCATGACAGTTATAAAAAACTATTCATTTATTGAACATAAATAATAATTGTGTTCCTGAATAATTTGAAATCCGTCATGTTATTTATAGTTAATTTTCTATTTTGTTAATAATTAAAGAAAATATAATGGGTAAAATTGCTATGAAAAAAAGTTGTTAAACTGTATCTTTAAATCTTACATCATATACATGATTTTATTCTTTGTTTATTTAAATTTTATCTCGTTATATGCAACAATTAGTTCAAAATATTTATCAAACCTAATGGTGATTTTTTTTTTTGTACACTAAATTTCAAGTCAATATTTGAAGTGTTAATTGAAAAAATAGGGAACAACTTAAGATATTTTTATGAGTGACTTGAAGAATTATTTCTGCTATAGTGTGTACAAGGAGGAAGATGCTTTACAGTCTAGAAACTGGTTTGAGATCATTTTTCTTGACGTGCAGTAGTGAAAATGTAAATGTTTATCCAGCAATTTAGATTGTTGGCTCACTTGATGTAGTAATTAGTTGAAAGAATGACCCTATTCTGTCATTTAAGTTTTGATAAAAATTTTAATGGCTTTTGCTAATATATTTTATTTCTGTGTGGGAAAATGGTGATAAAAAAAAATTTTTTTTTTAACGTAATATTAGTTATTTTACTACTGTGCCCAAAAAGCAAGACCAATTTTTTCAAATTTATTTCACCACCTTCAACTGTTTATACCATTTCTAAACATTTCTTTCCGATATAGAATGCTCATCGAATGCCTTCTGCAGCATTCTATACGTTTTCTCAAATAAAATTTAATGCAAGTTCTTAGCTTAATGAATTCATACATTTCAAAAATCGCCGGAATCAGTTTTAGCGTCTCACAAAGCCAAGCGTAACTCAAACAAACAGGACTGTGTCAGCAACCTAAAAAAGAAAAAAAAAAATGAAATTACATAAGTCCTGGGAATTTTAAATTGAAAATTGGTGTTAATGTTTGGACGCAGTAATATAGGTTTAAAATTATGTATCGAAAGTTATTTAAAATTAATGTAGAAAAATTAAATATTTTATGATTTATTACGTTTAAAATGTGCATTATCAAATATATTTGTTCGTTTTCTATTTATAAGCGTATCTATTGTTGTTGAACTATTCATTTTTTACTATCTTCGAAGTTAATAGATTTTTAATGAAAAGAAAATGATTCTTTCATTAAATGTGTCCAATATAAATAAGTAAATGAATTGATAATTCATTTTCTGATAATATAAGGCCACCAATTTTTAATAGACCCGGTCATATTTTGGATTGTGGCTTTGAATTTGAATTATTTGAACCTTGTGAATTATTTTTATTCTTGGCTCTATAGTGGTATTTTTTATTTTGCTTTTATTCCATTTCTTTTTCTTTTGATTGGAGCCTTCTTTTTATGTAACAAAAAAAAAAAAAACCAATAAAATTTGCTTCAGAGAAAAAATATATATGAAGAACCAAGGATGACATGTGAAACGTTCTTAAATTTAAACGAAACTCTTAAAGCATAATTTTTTTTTATTAAAAAGCAATAGTATTGTAGTACTTCAGAAATATCCAAAAATGATTCCAACAAATATAGACCATCCATATATATTTTTAAATAATTTTTTACTAAAAATTCTGTGTCCATTTTTCAAATGCATAAAAATCCCGCTGCAGTGTCACATATGGCAGGTGATATTCGAGCGTGAAATGAATTGCGTCATGACATCTCCTTCCCTGCCTGTTCGTTCGTCAGTTCATATTTCTAAAAAAATCTTTCACTGGAGTATTTTCTGCATTTCATGTGTATTTGCCATACGATGCTTGATATTGAATGTCTACAATCGATAATGACGAATGAGATTTTTTTAAACAACTTTCATTTTCGTTTGAAAGTTTGTGAATAAATGTTTCCGTGGTTGATGTTTAACAATATTTTGTTATAAAATAGCAAAAGTAAACTAGTACTCATAGGATGTGTTGATGGTATTTTCGTCACCCTTGCGTTTTTCAAAGTAACTGCATCGTATGCGTGGGTCATATGCGGAAACTATTTTCAAGAATTCCATTTTCATGTGATAGTGTATGGAAGCATATAACAATTGTCACCACAACTAAAAGATTCCATATATAATAACAACGGCGGTGATTATTATAAAAGTACAGTAGGACAAGAATTGGCATACTCTTGGTATACTGGTTCTCTGCAACCATAGTGACATAAGTATATTCAGGGCAAGAACCAGCATATCCATGGTATACTTGTTCTTTGTAATCAAATTAGACAGTATATCCAAAAAAGAACCTGCATATCCAAGGTATACTGATTATTTGTAACCAAATTGAACAGTATATCCATGCTATACTGTAAACATATTGGGCAGTATATCCAACACAAGAGCTAGCATATCCAAGGTATACCGGTTCTTTGTAACCAAATTCGGTAGGATATACTGGTTCTTTGTAACCAAGCAGGACAGTATATCAAAACAAGAACCAGCATAAGCATAGTATACTGGTTCTTTGAGAGCATACAGGACAGTATATCCAAGATAAGGACCAGTATACTATATATTGGTTCATTGCAACTATATTGGACAGATATATCTGACAATTAGCATATGCAGACAAATTTATTAGCTATTTACTATCTAAAATATTTTTTTAGTGAATTTTTAATCAAATGAATAATTTTCAAAAGTGCTTCAAAAGTGGTAGCATGTATATTAGTTATTTCTTATGAATTTTTCTTACATTAACAACTGTCTCGTTTTATATACAATAGTGATAGAAATAATGCGGTTGCTGATGTTTGATTGCATTAAATTATCAAAGTAACTGTAATGCTAAAATATCCTTTTTATGAATATTTGCATAGTGCATTGTTGCATATAGTGCATTGTTTATGATAATTGTAAGTAATGCTATTGTATTGTGGTCTTTTTTTGCTATTGTATTGCTTTTAATGCTATTGTTTTGTGGTCTGTGGGCTTTTTTTTTTTCCAGTCAAAAAAAAAAAATTTTTTTTGTTTTTTGGTTCTTTTCTTAGAAGACTGGCTTGGCTGTTTATCAATTACTCTTGCAGGAACTTAAAGTTGATTCAATAAATCAAATCTATATATTCTGCTTGTGTGAAAAAGAAAATGAAACTTGGAGAAATTGTTTCGTATGGATTCAAAGTAAAAGTTACTTGGAATTCATCCAACCTTTATTGTAGAATTGATTTTTTTTTAATCGAAATGTTGTTAAAATTTTTTTGTATTTTTACTTGTTAAGCTACAAAGGAAATCTTGCATTTCTTTTTATATTTCATCGATTAATCCTTTGATGTTTTACAACATCGGCAACGCCGTACAAAACAAGAATTCTAATTACCATTTAGAGCATATTAAGATGTTTTTTCTCTTTCAACATACATTTTAACAAAGCATTCAAAACGAACTTCGAAACAATAATCATATTATGGGCATGCAATTCTCAATACATTAAATAGTGAATATTTAAATCTTCAATATTTGTTTATTTAATACCAATATTAACGATGTAATATTAATAGATGTGTATTCAATCATATCTTGAAAATTATAACTGTTAGAGGAAGTTTTTCTCAAAATTTATTATGTTCTAAAAATTCATAGCCAAAAGTTTGTAATAAAGTTTTTATGTAATTACTTTTAATACATCTCTCACACAAAATGGCGCTACCTTAAAAAACACTGACTTGTGCCATTAGTTAAGTTACTGTAAATTTTCTACCTTATTTACACAGTCCAGTCACATTAATGTGACCACCACCTACTTTCGACGTCAGCGTGAAATAACCAATCACAGAAAAGCAGGTAGCAGCACATTGCAGTGGAGTGCATATAAAGATGTCCTAGGGCATCGGAAAGCATTTCAATCGTTAATTACCTTGATCGAATTGCAATCGGTCCGCTCTGCCAAAGGTGGTTATTCTGGATTTTGACAGGTGGCCACATTAATGTGACTGGACTGTGTATTTTACAATATTTGTTTTTAATTCCTTTTTCAAACTAATAATATAATATTTTTAAAAATGAAAGCTAACAGATGAAAGGTGAAAAAAAAATAATTTTAGGAAAAGAATGATTGCTTTATCTAGTCTATTTATATTAAATAAAGTGAGTTATTTAAAATCTTGAAGCTCTATTTCTGCACAGATATTATTTATTACTAAAATTTTTACCAAATGTACAAATATTTTATTTTCTACAATCAGGCAACGACAAATCATATTTTCAAGTACTTTATAATACTCCATTTCTGTTTTTTATACTTTTATAATTTGTTGATATCTGACACTGATGAATAGAAACAAAATACAACTCATCACACTTGACGAAGAAAATCAATACCTGCTTTCTCGAACTCCATTCATCTGCATGGTGCCATTTACCACTTTAATTTCTGTTTGCCACAGGTCGATTCTGAAGTTGACAAAGCATTACTAAACTCGAGTCCTGCCATTAGAAAAATTAATGATCGTTTTCCTCTTATTTCCGCAGGAGCAGAAGAGATCCAGCAGCAGCAGCAAGAGCGGGGGTGGAGGAGGAGGTGGAGAGATGGGCGATTACTTCGGACACAAGAGGAGCAAGCGAGAGACTGCAGAATGCATCTGTCACTCCAGGTCAGTGGGTCCTCGTTACTCACAGGACACAAATTTCGCTAATTATTCCATTTTCTCTCTGTGCTAATACGTTTCAGTGGAATCTAGGACTTTAGATCAGTCACGAGGAGGAATGGTGTCTTTGTCTTTTGGTCTCTCTGACATGCTGCAAAGTTTGATTTAAGGTCTTGTTTTTAGTCAATGTCGAAATGTTGCAAGATTTGGTTATGTTTATTTATGCGTGCGTAATTAATAATATTTAATAGATCTAAATAATTACAATTAATCGAAGAATGTAGAGTGTTTTTTTTTTTAACTGCAACAGTAAAAAAAAAAAAATGAATGTTTGTTCTTGATTGTTATGGTAAGCAATTCAGCATTCAACAACAAATATGAATTTAAATTTTGCCAAATGACATTTTGTTGCCATTATAGATTATTCCGTTTTTTCCCCTCAGTCTAATGCGTTTTAGTGGTATCTAGGACTTTAATCAGTCAAGAGGAGGAATGGTGTCTTTGTCTTTTGGTCTCTGACATGATGAAAGTTTCAGTTTTGTTTTATGCACGTTTGATTTAAATCCCAATAAGACTTTTGATTAACAGATTTTTTTTATAAAAAAAACGATTATATTTTCCCCAGTGATTGTCGCTTTTCCTTCTAATGTGGGCTAGATGAATCTTATTTTTAAGATCAATTAACAGGAAAACTGGTGTTCTTTTTTAAGTCTTAAATTGTTGAAATGCAGCAAGTTTTGGTTATGTATATTAATGTGTGCTTAATTTAAATATTTAATAGATCTAAATAACTACAATTAACTATGTAAGTGTTTTTTACTGCAACAGATAAAAGATAATGTTCCAACAGAAATTTCAATTTAAATGACTTTTTGTTTGTTTATTAATCAAACTATGTAGGAGGTTTTTTTTTCTGCAACAAATAAAATAGGAGATGTTGTGTTGGCTGGCCACAAAAATCAGCAACAAACATTGAACAATAATGTCAGTTTAAATTTTACCATTTCATAAATTATTCTGTTTTTTTCTCTCGATCTAATGTGTTTTTTTGGAATCTAGGATTTTAGGTCAGTTACGACGAGGAATGGTGTCTTTTGTTTTTGTATTTTGTTTTTCCGTTTTTTCACGATATAATGCATTATAGTGGAATCTATGACTTCAGATCAGTCAAGAGGTGGAATGATATCAAGCATGCTGCAAGTTTCGATTGTGTATGTATGTTTGATTTAAATCGATAAAACTTTTGATTAATTGAATTTTTTTATGAACCGATTATTATTTCCCTACTTGATGGCGATTTGTCCTTTTAATGTGGGTTAGTGAAATCTTAGATTTAAAAGGTCAATCAACAGGAGAACTGGTGTTCTTTTTAGGTCTTTGAATGTTGAAATACCGCAAGATTTGGTTATGTTTATGGATGTATGCTTAAATAAATATTTAATAATTGCAATTAATCAAACTATGTAGCGGTGTTTTTTTTACTGCAACAGATAAAAAATGGGATGCGTTGTTGATTGTTATGGTCTGCAACCTAGTATTCAACAGCAAATGCCAATTTAAATTTTGCCAATTGACGTCTTGTTGCCAATTTCATCGATTATTCCGTTTTCCACGATATAATGCATTATAGTGGAATCTATGACTTCAGATCAGTCGAGAGGTGGAATGATATCAAGTCTTTTGGTCTCTGACATGCTGCAAGTTACGGTTGGGTTTCATGTGCGTTTGATTTAAATTCGAATAAGACTTTTGGTTTCCTAAATTTTTTATGAATCTGTTTTTTTTCCCCCAAATTATTGATGATTTGTCCTTCTAATATGGGTTAGTGGAATCTAATTTTTAGATCAGTCAGTAGGAGAACTGGTGTTCTTTTCGGTCTCTGAATATTGAAATCCCGCAAATTTTGGTCATGTTTATTGACGTGTGCTTAATTTTAATTTCAAATAACTATTTAATAGATATAAATAATTACGATTAATTAAACTATGTAAGGCGGTTTTTATTGCAAAGATGGAAGGCTTATTGCTAATTGTTGTGGTCAGCAATTAGCATTCAGCGCCAAATGTCAATTTAAATTTTGCCAAATGACGTTTTTCTTGCCAATTTCATTGATTATTTCGTTTTTCTACGATCTAATACGTTTTAGTGGAATCTAGGACTTTAGATCTGTCAAGAGGAGGAATGGTACCTTTTGTCTTTTGGTCTTTGACATACTGCAAGTTTCAATATGAATTTAAATCAAATAATTTAATTTTGATTAACTGAATTTTTTTTATGAATCGATGATTTTTTTCCTTAATTATTGACGATTTGTCCTTCTAATATGGGTTAGTGGAATCTTAGATTTAAGATCAATCAACGGGAGAACTGATGTCCTTTTTAGTGAATGAATGTTGAAATCCTGCAAATTATTGGTTATGTTTATTGATGTGCACATAATTTAATTTCAAATAACTATTTAATAGATCTAAATCATTATAATTAACCAACTATGTAGAATGGTGTTTTTTTAATTATAATTTTATTTTTTATTTTTTATTATTTGTCCTTATAATGTGGGCTAATGGAATCTTAGATTTAAAGTCCATCAGCAGTAGAACTGGCGTTCCTTTTATTTCTTTGAATGTTAAAATGTTGCAAAATTTGGTTATGTTTAGTGATGTGTGCTTAAATTAATTTCAAATAACTATTTAATAAATCAAAATAATTACAGTTAATCAAACTATATAGGGTGTTTTTTACTGCAACAGACAAAAGATGGGGTGCTTGTTGCTGATCGTTATGGTCAGCAACTCAGCATTCAACAGCAAATGTTAATTTAAATTTTGCCAAATGAGTTTTGTTGCCATTTTTATAGATTATTCTGTTTTTTCCTCGATCGAATGCATTTTAGGGGAATGTAGGACTTCAGATCAGTCACGAGGAGGAATGGTATCTTGTCTTTTGGTCTTTGACATCCTGCAAGTTTCGGCTATGTTTTATGTGCGTTCGATTTTAATCCAAATAAGACTTTTCATTAACTGAATTTTCTATTAACAGCTTATTTTTCCCACAATTATTGATGATTTGCCCTTCTAATGTGGAGGGCCTGTTGACCGAGTGGCTAGCGCTCTGACGCTCGGTACCACAGGTTACGGGTTCGAGTCCCGGCGGTGCCATGGGTGTTTGTAGTGGTTCGGAATCCACTTTAAACTGTAGGTCCCGGTCTGTTTAGCCTAAAAGTGTGCATAAGATGACCGTAGAGCGACAAATCGAACCAAACCTTCTAATGTGGATTAGTGGATTTAAGGACAATCAATAAGTGAATGTGTCCTTTTTTGGTCTCTGAATGTTGAAATAGTTGTATTTATTGATGTTTGCTTAATTTAATTTCAAATAACAATTTAACAGATCTAAATAATTATAATTAATTAAGCTAAGTAGTTTTTTTTTTCATCGCAACAGACAAGAGATGGGATGTTTGAGGCTGAATCAGTCAGCAACTGAGCATGCACCAGCAAATATCAATTTAAATTTTGCCATATAACGACTTCAGCAAGTCCAATTTCATTCCCATTATTCCATTTTTCTACGCAACGTGTTTCAGTGGAATTTAGAATTTAAGGTTAGTCAGAAGTAGGAATGGTGTCTTTCAGTCTTTGAATCATGGCATGCTACTTTTAGTTGTGTTTTATGAATTATATTTAATTTCAAACAGTAAATTCGATTAATTGTTAATTTTTAGTGGAACTAATTATGAAACATTTCATACTACAGGCATAGATGGAATGTTTGTTGAAGAAATTCTTATTGGTCAGTAAATAGTATTCGATAGCAAATATTAATTTCAATTTTGCCGAAAGACGTTTTGTCGGTAATTTACCTAATAATTCCATCTTTTCTAGTGTATTTTAGTTCAATTTGGGATTTTAGATCAGCTATGAAAAAGAATGGTGTCTTTGAATATTGAATTACTGTAGGTGTTTGGCAAATGAAAGTTACAATCCTTGCATTAATCCTTGGATTTTTTAAATACGTTTATTTGGAAAGTTTTTATTTTTTTTCTTACAATGCCGGAATTATGGTTATTTTATGTTTAGTTGGCTAATATTATACGTTGAACTTAGTTTAATACTTAATCAGTTTTTAGCATCTCCCAAAACCAAGCGTAACTGAAGCAGTAATGAATATTTTGACGTAAAATTTCACACAGATTCAAAATTGAAATACCACATGACCGATAAATTTAAATTGAAAACTGGTCTTACTTTTTGGGCTCAGTAATATAAAATACTCTTAAAATTTATTCAAACTAATGTCACAACATTCTCATTATTATTTTAGCTTCTGCAAATTTAACAGAATTGAAGTAAATATTGTTTTGTTTTCTAAACAAATACAAGAGAATCCCCAAAAATAAATCTCAAAATAAATATGTCCTTTTCCCCAATAACTTCGCAAACCGTTTAAAATAAGCTTCCGCGCTATACCGAGTCCCTTGTAATAACAAGAAATGTTTTTCCTCAGGCAGAACTGGCTTTAGTTTAATAGCAAAAGTCAAATGCTTATTTGGAATTCTTGCCAGGCACCTTCCATGTTAGGAATTTCGAATCCCAGAACTTAGTATCTTTCTTCGAATTGCGTTCGCTCGGAACCGTGAAGACGTTTGTGTTCCAAATTCTTGAGTTAAGATAAATAGTGGGACGGGGAAAAGTTCTTTCCGATTTTGCAGAGAAAAACTTTTCGACTCGATTGCGAGTAAGTCAATAACTGTTTCGAGTCGTGTCGCAAGATTTTGGCGGAAAAAAATCTGGGTTTTGGTAATTTCCCATTCTTTCTTGATCTGGATATGTTTCTGGAGTTTTCCACTGTTTGTGAAACAGTACTGAATTTTTATTCTTAAACTAAAAATTGATTTGTGAGCTTGAAAGCACTAGAAATTGCTGAAGATGACATTTTTCGTTAATTCAGACATTGTCTTTGATAATTTCATTGATCCTTAATGGTTTGTTTGTGTTAGTGCGCATACATGTAGGTTTGTGCGTGATTGTATGTGATTACTTTTTGTGTTTAAAAACAAACTAAACTTAAAATTAAATTTATTTTATTTTATAAATATTTTTTTCCTTTATATTCTATATTCCTTTATATGTTTATTTTATCCTTTATATTATATAAAATATTTTTTTCCTATTTTTTCCTTTTATATGTTAATATTTATTTCTATGTGTTTTACTCTAGGTTTTGTGGCAATATCTACACATACTAATAAAATTAACATGCAAATCTTAGAGTTATTTTAGGAAATCATTTTTACACACACTAATAATGTTTGGCAGATTTGGTAATATTTCGACAGTCTCTGACCTTAGAGCCTTTATGTGTCACATTTGTTAATCAAATAATTCAGAGAATGAATATCACATAATCTCCTAGTTATTGTTAGAAATCATTCTATATACACTAATAATATTTGGGAGATTTAGCATAATTTAATCCCTGACCTTAGAGCCTCTGTCACATTTGATAACCAAATAATTCAGAGACTGAATAATATCACATAATCGCAGAATTACTTTTGTAAATCATTTTACATACACTAATAATATTTGGCAGATTTGGTAATATTTTGGCAGAATTTTTGTCTTTGACCTTAGAACCTTTATATGCCACATTTTCTAACCAAATAATTCAGTGATAGAATAATATCACTTATTTCAAACATACAAAATATTATTTATTTTATTAAAAAATAAATGAAGCTAGGCATATTTTAAAGAATATTTTAAGCACCCTAACACAAATTTCACAACTTCATACTTTTGCATTAAGTGCATGGACGCTTAAAATGTCAAATCGCTTAAACAGACTCTCTTTTCAATTTGTGTCCATCAAGTTATTTGATGTTCTCGGTATCCATTTACGGATTACTTAACTCTATTTTAAGAAACTGAATTAAGAACCTCAAGTTAAATATCGAACGGAAGCTGCATTCCTCAGCGTTGAGGGTAACTGAAATCCCCAATCCCATTTACAAAAGGGAACAGCAGCTCTTTCGGGCAATTAGATATTCCATTAGCCCTCGCTTAAGCATTCGGAAATTTAAACCGAATGCACTCATAATTGAAATAAGGGGAACTGTGGATTGATCAGTTATGCATCATTTACCGTGAGTCATCTGTTGAGTCCAAGGGGATGAAGAGTCTTGGGGGCATTCAATTTTGACCTAATGTATACTTAGATATGTATTTGGAACGCCAGAAGAACATGATTCGGTTCTTAATTATCTGTTGAGGTTGAGATTAATTTCTGATATTAATCTCTGGAAATAGTATTGACCTTTCTGCGAAGCATATGGATTTGAATCAAGTTCTGTAATCTTCATTCAATGATTAATTTTACCTATGCATTAAAACATTCGCCATAAGTTGGGCTGTTTAAAATAATCTCTAAAATATGTCTAATTTCATTTATTTTTAATAAAATAAAATTTTTGGTGATTAAAATAGCTATATATTATATTATAAATATTATTCTATAGTCCATTCGCCACTGGATCAACAGTTATATAGCAGATTAAGCATTACTCAGGTTGGACTGTCGCATTGCAGTCTCAGTTTGCATCACAATAATGGTGAAGGTCCCCAAAAATGTAATTTACTGTAGAGGACATCTTTAAAATATCTTTCTTCTGTAAATTAAATTTCTTTAAAATGATAAAACTAACCATCCTCAATAGCCTTATAAGGAAAGGAAACGATTTTTTTATTACTGTTAATACTATAGGCTGGCCTATGGGTGACAATAAGATTAAAAAAAGGATACAACTGTAAGACAGGCCACATTTCCTATATGACTGCAGCGGCCTGATGGCCAATTGGCTAGCGCTCTGGCCTTTGCTACTGCAGGTTCAAAGCTCGAATCCTTGCGGAGGCATGGATGTTTGTGAGTGGTTTGGAATCCACTTTAAACTGTAGATACCGGTATAATTAGCCTAAAGTGGGCACAAAATGACCATAGAGCGACAAACAAATCAATCATCAAGCTGACCTTAGAACCTTTATGTGTTACATTTTTTAACCAATTAATTCTGAGACTGAATAATATCTTATATCATTGAATAATATTACATAATCTTAGAGTTATTTTTGGAAATCATTTTACATGCACTAATAATATTTGGCAATATTTTGGCTGAATTTTGTCTCTGACCTTAGAGCCTTTATATTTTACATTTGCTAACCAAATACTAATTCAGCTATAAAATAATATCACCTATTTTAATCATCAAAAATATTATTTATTTTATTAAAAATAAATGAATCTACGCATATCTTAGAGAATATTAGAATATTTTAAACAGCCTAACATAAATTTCACCACTTCTTACTTTCGCGCATTAAGTGCATGGACGCTTACGATATCAACTCGCTTAAACATATATTCGCTTTCAATTTGTGTCCATCAAGTGATTTCATATCCTCGGTTCACAATTACGGATTACTTAACTATTTTAAGAAAACCGAATTAAAAACCTCAAGTTAAATATCGAACGGATGCTGCATTCCTCAGGGTTGATGGTAACAGAAATCCCCAATCCCATTACAAAAGGGACAGCAGCTCTTTCGGGCAATTAGATATTCCATTAGCCCCTCGGTTAAGCATTCGGAAATTTAAACCGAATTCACTCATAATTGAAATGGGGGAAACTGTGGATTGATCAGTTATGCATCATTTACCGTGACTCATCTGTTGAGTCCAAGGGAATGGTGAGTCTTAGAGGTATTCAATTTTGACCTAATGTACATTCAGATATGTATTTGGAACGCCAGAAGAACATGATTCGGTTCTTAATTATCTGTTCTGGCTGATGAGGGTTGAGATTGATTTCTGATATTAATCTCTCGATGTATACTTGGAATACTATTGACCTTGAGCGATGCATATAGAATTGAATCGAATTCTGTAATCTTCATTCAATGATGAATTTTGACTATGCTTAAGGCTATTGAGGATTGTTATTTTTACCATTTTAAACAAATTTTAATTTATAGATGAAAGATATTTAGTGATGTCCTCTACTGTAAACTACATTTTTTGGACATTCACAGTATAGTATTTTTGTTTTATATTTTAATGAAGACATCCTAATCCCAATTATTGATTTTCCGGTTTTTTTAAAGAAATAAAATAATAAAATTAGTTTGAAATCAAAAAACAAATATGTTGTTAAGGAAATTCTCTTAATTGAAAATGTAAGAAAGTTTTCTTACATTTTCACAAGAGAATTTATTTTTACATTTAGTTATGGCGTAAATGTCAACAATGATTAAATGTTTTTTTTTTATAACCATTGAAAATAATGAGTTTTGTTTACATAAATTGCTCTATTGTTCTTAATAAAGAAAATACAACTTATTGAAGATCTATTGAACAATTAGAGTGATCAATTAGCCACAACGTATCATCATCATTTTGCAAATAGTGTTAAGACAAAAGTATGTGAAACCATTACAGGAAAGGTTAAAAGCTATTCGTTCTTTTATGTTTCGTTCATTAACTTAATCGATCATTACGCGTTTGAAACAAAATATTGATTACAATTTTTAGATAAATAATAATAAATGTTTAAAAGATTACTTACTTACTTATGAAGTTCAAAATCTTCTTTTAATTCGATTACCTGTATTTTTCTCCCCTGTAACTGATGCCATTAATTCTAATCACTGTTTTATAAAAATTTGTTTTCATTTAATCCTTTGAGAATTTGTTACTTTAATTAAGTTCGCAGCGGTTTGTAAATGATTGAAATTTTTTTTATTATTTATCTTTTAAAGCTTTAGAAAATGAATGTTAACAAAGATTAAAGCTTACGAGTAATTATCTTTTTTCAATTTGCAGCTGAATAAGTTTAAATAAAAATAAATTTTTGAGAAAAAATTGTATTTATTTTGTCTGCATTCACGGAAATACAAATGTTTTTACAGGATTTTAGAAAAGGCTTTTAGTTGTAGAAAGATTACAAAAAAAGTTATTATTAAAAAGAACATTTATCAGGCTCAGAAAATAAAAAGAAATATTTATCTTTTGATTTCTTTAAATAATTATGTATCATTACTTTTTTTTTTTATATATTTTAATATAATTTACAGGTTTGTATTGTAGAAAAAAACAATTCACAAGTTAAGTTTTTGAAAATCACAAAGGATTCATTTAGAATGTTAAACAGATAAAAAAATAGGAAACTATGATATTGTTTTAGTTAATGGAAATAATTTAATTAATAAATTATTTGTAAATGAAATATATATATGCCGGAAATATTTGGATAGTTAAGTTAATAATATTTGAACACCTATTCACTACATAATCAGACTTTTACATGAGACTACTCATAATCAGACTTTTTTTCATCATTAATAATCATAGACTACTAATAATCAGACTTTTACATCAAGCTACTCATAATCAGACTTTTACACCAGACTACTCATAATCAGACATTTTAAACCTAAATAAATCTGTTTTAATTGTTCATAATCATTATATTGACATGAATATAATAGTAATGATCACTGTATTAATTTTCACAGTAAAAGTTGGTCATCCATACTTATATCATACATATTTTATTGAGGACTATATTTTATTTCGAAATCTCTTTTATTGCGATTATTTTTTGAATGTAAAATCATCTTAATAACCTCCCAACAACAGACCTTTAATTCTGATTTCATTAGTGGCGAACCCAATAACCGCGTGCCTTCAAACAATGTCAACCTCCCCTTATCGTTTGATCTCTTTTCTTTCCATCCACCATCCCAATCGAATACATTCTGGCATTCCTTTTGTTCTAGGAAAAATCTTTTCTTCGCTTGGAAGAACTTCCCCCCATCCCTATTCATGCGTAATGACGTAATAAATATTTCAAATTTTCTTCCAACCCCCGTGGTGTACGGAAACGAAAGTTTCTTCGTATATCCTTCTGGAACAGGGAAGATGGACATCTACTAGAAGGCGTTCCAGCTTTCGAAATGTTCGAAAATGTCATTGTCTTTGATAATTTCATTGATTCTTAATGGTTTGTTTGTGTTAGTGCGCGCATACATGTAGGTTTGTGCGTGATTGTATGTGATTACTTTTGTGTTTAAAAAACAAACTAAACTTAAAAATTAAATTTTTATTTTATAAATATTTTTTTTCTTTATATTCTATATTCCTTTATATGTTTATTTTATCCTTTTTATTATATAAAATATTTTTTTTCCTATTTTTTCCTTTTTTATATTTTAATATTTATTTCGTGTTTTACTCTAGGTTTTGTGGCAATATCTACACATACTAATAAAATTAACATGTAAATCTTAGAGTTATTTTAGGAAATCATTTTACACACACTAATAATGTTTGGCAGATTTGGTAATATTTCGGCAGAATTTTGTCTCTGACCTTAGAGTCTTTATGTGTCACATTTGTTAATCAAATAATTCAGAGAATGAATATCACATAATCCCCTAGTTATTGTTAGAAATCATTCTATATACACTAATAATATTTGGGAGATTTGGCATAATTTAATCCCTGACCTTAGAGCCTCTGTCACATTTGATAACCAAATAATTCAGAGACTGAATAATAACACATAATCTCAGAATTACTTTTGTAAATAATTTTACATACACTAATAATATTTGGTAGATTTGGCAATATTTTGGCAGAATTTTGTCTGAGACCTTAGAACCTTTATATGCCACATTTTCTAACCAAATAATTCAGTGATAGAATAATATCACTTATTTCAAATATACAAAATATTATTTATTTTATTAAAAATAAATGAAACTACGCATATTTTAAAGAATATTTTTAAGCACCCTAACACAAATTTCACAACTTCATACTTTTGCATTAAGTGCATGGACGCTTAAAATATCAAATCACTTAAACAGACTCTCTTTCAATTTGTGTCCATCAAGTGATTTAGTGTTCTCGGTATCCATTTACGGATTACTTAACTCTATTTTAAGAAACCGAATTAAAAACCTCAAGTTAAATATCGAACGGATGTTGCATTCCTCAGGGTTGATGGTAACAGAAATCCCCAATCCCATTACAAAAGGGACAGCAGCTCTTTCGGGCAATTAGATATTCCATTAGCCCTCGCTTAAGCATTCGGAAATTTAAACCGAATGCACTCATAATTGAAATGGGGGAAACTGTGGATTGATCAGTTATGCATCATTTACCGTGACTCATCTGTTGAGTCCAAGGGAATGGTGAGTCTTAGAGGTATTCAATTTTGACCTAATGTATACTTAGATATGTATTTGAAACGCCAGAAGAACATGATTCGGTACTTAATTATCTGTTGAGGTTGAGATTAATTTCTAATATTAATCTCTGGATGTATCTGAAATAGTATTGACCTTTTCTGAAGCAGATGGATTTGAATCAAGTTCTGTAATCTTCATTCAATGATTAATTTTACCTATGCATTAAAACATTCGCCATAAGTTAGGCTGTTTAAAATAATCTCTAAAATATGTCTAATTTCATTTATTTTTAATAAAATAAAATTTTTGGTGATTAAAATAGCTATATATTATATTATAAATATTATTCTATAGTCCATTCGCCACTGGATCAACAGTTATATAGCAGATTAAGCATTACTCAGGTTGGACTGTCGCATTGCAGTCTCAGTTTGCATCACAATAATGGTGAAGGTCCCCAAAAATGTGATTTACTGTAGAGGATATCTTTAAAATATCTTTCTTCTGTAAATTAAATTTCTTTAAAAATGATAAAAACTAACCATCCTCAATAGCCTTATAAGGAAAGGAAACGATTTTTTATTACTGTTAATACTATAGGCTGGCCTATGGGTGACAATAAGATTAAAAAAAGGATACAACTATAAGACAGGCCACATTTCCTATATGACTGCAGCGGCCTGATGGCCAATTAGGCTAGCGCTCTGGCCTTTGGTACTGCAGGCTTCAAGCTCGAATCTTTGGAGGCATGGATGTTTGTGAGTGGTTTGGAATCCACTTTAAACTGTAGATACCGGTATAATTAGCCTAAAGTGGGCACAAAATGACCATAGAGCGACAAACAAATCAATCATCAAGCTGACCTTAGAACCTTTATGTGTTACATTTTTTAACCAATTAATTCTGAGACTGAATAATATCTTATATCATTGAATAATATCACATAATCTTAGAGTTATTTTTGGAAATCATTTTACATGCACTAATAATAATTTGGCAATGTTTTGGCTGAATTTTGTCTCTGACCTTAGAGCCTTTATATTTTACATTTGCTAGCCAAATACTAATTCAGCTATAAAATAATATCACCTATTTTAATCATCAAAAAATATTATTTATTTTATTAAAATAAAAATGAATCTACGCATATCTTGGAGAATATTAGAATATTTTAAACAGCCTAACATAAATTTCACCACTTCTTACTTTCGCGCATTAAGTGCATGGACGCTTGATATCAACTCGCTTAAACATATTCGCTTTCAATTTGTGTCCATCAAGTGATTTCATATCCTCGGTTCACAATTACGGATTACTTAACTATTTTAAGAAACCGAATTAAAAACCTCAAGTTAAATATCGAACGGATGCTTTGCATTCCTCAGGGTTGATGGTAACAGAAATCCCCAATCCCATTACAAAAGGGACAGCAGCTCTTTCGGGCAATTAGATATTCCATTAGCCCTCGGTTAAGCATTCGGAAATTTAAACTGTGGATTGATCAGTTATGCATCATTTACCGTGACTCATCTGTTGAGTCCAAGGGAATGGTGAGTCTTAGAGGTATTCAATTTTGACCTAATGTACACTCAGATATGTATTTGGAACGCCAGAAGAACATGATTCGGTTCTTAATTATCTGTTCTGGCTGATGAGGGTTGAGATTGATTTCTGATATTAATCTCTCGATGTATACTTCTGAATACTATTGACCTTTGAGCGATGCATATAGAATTGAATGGAATTCTGTAATCTTCATTCAATGATGAATTTTGACTATGCTTAAGGCTATTGAGGATTGTTATTTTTACCATTTTAAACAAATTTTAATTTATAGATGAAAGATATTTAATGATGTCCTCTACTGTAAACTACATTTTTTGGACATTCACAGTATAGTATTTTGTTTTATATTTTAATGAAGACATCCTAATCCCAATTATTGATTTTTCCGGTTTTTTTAAAGAAATGTAAGAAAGTTTTCTTACATTTTCAATTAAGAGAATTTATTTTACATTTAGTTATGGCGTAAATGTCAAGAATGATTAAATGTTTTTTTTTTATAATCATTGAAAATAATGAGTTTTGCTTACATAAATTGCTCTATTGTTCTTTTTAATAAAGAAAATACAACTTATTGAAGATCTATTGAACAATTAGAGTGATCAATTAGCCACAACGTATCATCATCATTTTGCAAATAGTGTTAAGACAAAAGTATGTGAAACCATTACAGGAAAGGTTTAAAGCTATTCGTTCTTTTATGTTTCGTTCATTAACTTAATCGATCATTACGCACTTGAAACAAAACATTGATTACAATTTTTAGATAAATAATAATAAATGTTTAAGATTACTTACTTATGAAGTTCAAAATCTTCTTTTAATTCGATTACCTGTATTTTCACCCCTGTAACTGATGCCATTAATTCTAATCACTGTTTTATAAAAATTTGTTTTTTCATTTAATCCTTTGAGAATTTGTTACTTTAATTAAGTTTCGCAGCGGTTTGTAAATGATTATATTTTTTATAATTTATCCTTTTAAAGCTTTAGAAAATGAATGTTAACAAAGATTAAAGCTTACAGTAATTATCTTTTTTTCAATTTGCAGCTGAATAAGTTTAAATAAAATAACTTTATGAGGAAAAATGTATTTATTTTCTCTGCATTTACGGAAATACAAATGTTTTTAGTTTTTAGAAAAGGCTTTTTAGTTGTAGAATGATTACAAAAAGTTATTATTAAAAGAACATTTATCAGGCTCAGAAAATAAAAGAAATATTTATCTTTTGATTTCTTTAAATAATTATGTATCATTACTTTTTTTATATATTTTATTATTTTAATATAATTTACAGGTTTGTATTGTAGAAAAAAAAAAAAACAACTCACAAGTTAAGTTTTGAAAATCACAAAGGATTCATTTACAATGTTAAACAGATAAACAAAATAGGGGAAACTATGATATTGTTTTAGTTAATGGAAATAATTTAATTAATAAATTATTTGTAAATGAAATATATGCATGCCAAAATATTTGGATAGTTAAGTTAATAATATTTGAACACCTATTCACTACATAATCGGACTTTTACATGAGACTACTCATAATCAGACTTTTTCATCATTAATAATCATAGACTACTAATAATCAGACTTTTACATCAAGCTACTCATAATCAGACTTTTACACCAGACTACTCATAATCAGACATTTAAACCTAAATAAATCTGTTTTAATTGTTCATAATCATTATTTTGACATGAATATAATAGTAATGATCACTGCATTAATTTTCACAGTAAAAGTTGGTCATCCATACTTATATCATACACATTTTATTGAGGACTATATTTTATTTCGAAATCTCTTTTATTGCGATTATTTTTAAATGTAAAATCATCTTAATAACCTCCCAACAACAGACCTTTATTTCCGATTTCATTAGTGGCGAACCCAATAAACGCATGCCTTCAAACAATGTCAACCTCCCTTATCGTTTGATCTCTTTTTTCTTTCCATCCACCATCCCAATCGAATACATTCTGGCGTTCCTTTTGTTCTAGAAAAATCTTTTCTTCGCTTGGAAGAACTTCCCCATCCCTATTCATGCGCAATGACGT